>JAULSW010000007.1:3000000-3267299 GCA_033439775.1 Podospora didyma
GGACCACAACGAAACGGGTGACACCCCGCCTGCCATGAAGTCCACACCCGCCGTCGTCTGACACATCCTGTCCCTAGTCCCAAGCCGAGAGAGACAGAGACGGGGGCGCAGTGACAACAAAACATAACCCGCCTCATGGGTTTACGCCCGTCACGCTCGCTGGGAAGGGAAGGGGATGAATTGAAACTGTAGGTTAATGTGGTGGAGTGGAAGGGGAATGGCTCGACGTAAAGCCCATTTGAACACTAGCCCCAGCCGCGATGTCGAACTCGTGATACATGCCTTACCTAGCGTGACCTCGCCGACCAAGTGTTCCCTTTCCAAACTCTCTGCACGTGGCGGGGAAATAACAAGCACTGATAAACCCGAAAACTGTCGTAAAACTGTCCTAGACGACTGCTTTCGGCCATGTCCTGTCCTGAGGTGCGCGCGCGCGTGCGCGGCTTTGCAGGAGGCACTTTTGATACAGAGGGCATGTCTGATCGTCGCCGCCAAAATTCAACAGCGATACCTTTTTGGGGGCCAAGTTGCCAGGGGGCCACCCACGCTCAAAAGAAGAAAAAAAGCTTGGGCCATCGTCATCGCCCAAACTTCGTCCGAAAGATATTATTGTTCGGAGGAGCCTGTCCCTTTTTTCTCGCTCTTGCCTCTCTCTTTCCCTGCTGGCCCCCTCCCCGGCGAAACGATCTTTCGCTCATTCATTCCGATGCACACATCGCCGAGCGGGTGATCGCTTGGGTGGTGGGTGCTTCGGTTGAACCACACACGACAGCGGCCAACGGTTCAGTGCGGCAGGTGAGTGATAAAGGCAGCCGGAGGCTCGTTTCTTGGGCGTCTTTGAAGCAACCAGACTGAAAGATTGTCCCAAATCCCCGGTGCCCGGGTGGGCATCCTCCCGGTTCTGTTCTTCTCCCACCGCTTGCTTGCTGGAACGGCGGAGGATAGTAGCCTCAAGAATAGAAAGGAAAGGGGACTGGGAGGCTTGGATAAAGAGCGCTGGTGGTTGGCTCCCCTGCCCGACACCCACCCATGCACACACTCACCAGAGCTAAGATCCTGGGCAGGCCGTCTCCACCATTGAAGAGAGAAGAGACAGGCATGTACCTTTTTGGATATGTAGGTACCTATGCAAGTAGGCTTTTGCTAGGTCGTAACGAAGAGTCACCAGTGGGCCGCTCGGGTCTGTGCTGACAACTCCCTGGGCTGTGAGCTGCCCAGTAAAGTTGTACTTCCAATTCAGACAGGTACATACTTGGACTGTCCGCTGTTCAAAATCGGCTGACACCAAAGTGTGAGGGCGACTGATTCGAATTGATCTCCAATGCATGCAACCCTCAATCCCTGCTGGCTCTTTCTCGAATGCACATAGCATGGCAGCACGGATGAGAGAGTGTGTTCGGAGCGGTTGTGCACTCGCTGGACCTTTTGTGCGATCAATCTTGTTCGCCTTGCTCGTCTCGCTTGCCAGTACAGCAAATGGCAAAAGGATGGCATTTTCAATCCGCCTGCCGCTCTCTCGGCTTTTTCTTGTCCTCGCCGATGAAGAAGTCATCCATGCTGGCTGACTGTCAGGTGTGCAGGGCAGAGCAGGGCTGGGCTGGTGGCGAAGTGGGACTGCCAAGTCTGAAGCGGCCTCCCCTGGCTGGCACTCTGGGGGCGGGCCAGTTGCCGAGAGGTGCAAGTGACAACAGCCCACTCATGACAACCAACCTTACCCCAAACAAGAAGGCTCTGAAAAGACGACGGGCATCAATGATGGGAGAAGCCTTCAACGCAACCAAGTTTAGACATTCTGCGGTAGTTGTACTGGATTTAGAAAAAAATGGGCGTTGTGTACAGTGTTATTCAAGCTGGCGTCACTGGAACGGTTTTGGATGGACAATACTGCCACGCCGACGTGCCGTTACGAGATGTCGTCCGTGTGTGACGACAACTCGGCGGGTGCGCAGAAGGGGAGTTGCCTACCTGAGGAGCCACTCATATTATTAGTCACTCTTCACCGAGAGGCACCGAAGTCCAGCCTCGACAATGGGTTCGCCAACAGGGTCTGGTCTGCAAACGTGGCCGACGCCCGATCGGCGGTGCTTGTCCCCTGGGCGGGGCCCAAGATCAGATAGATCATCGTGGCAGCCTCACGCGAGACAGGCGAGAGACGGGAGAAATAGCGGAGTTCTCATTGCGTGCCGCGCGACGTTTTGGCCGGGCTGTCAGTCTGACGCACTCATCGCCATTTTTCTAGACGGATATGGTTGTATACATGTACAGCCCTGATTGTTTCGACCTAGGAGTGGGTTGGTAGAACCGACGTGGGCTGCGGTTTGCTCGACTCTCGGATCGTTTGCTGCTTTGTCTTCTCTTACCTTGATCTTGGCCTTGGTCATATCCCCGTGCGTCTATAGAGTTGTTGGTTCAAGGAGGTCTGTTTCTCGGTGTGTTTAGCGGTGTGGTCGCTGCGGAGGGCTGACTGACAGCGGTCGACTTGGGTTGTGACAGTTCAACTTCAGATTAGGGAGGCTCGCCCCCAAATACTCCAAAGGCAGCGGTCGTGTAATATGCTTTTCAATCTCCATTTCTTAGTCCGAGGTTCATTTCATGGGTTGAATTGGTTCATTTACCTTCCAATCTGGCAAGACTGCCCTGATTCCCATCTGGGGTTCTTCAACTTCCATCCCAGTGTGGGGGAGGAGGCCACAGTCCTGCCGGCGGCAGCTGCCGTTACCGTTGCAAGGAATGGATGGAATAGAAAGCAAGCGGGTTAGTTCAAGGTTGGAGGGGGAAAGGTGGGGGCTCCCCCTGTGACAAATGCTTGGACACCGATTGGGCACTTGCCGCCCTTCAACAACAATAGCAACGACCAGCAGAAAACAAAAACAAACTCCTCTAGTCCGCGATGTCATCCCTATTCTGCCAGAGTATTATTTCACAGATTGCGCGGAGCCATTTCGCAGAGCATCCACTTGATTGATAGTCGGCCCATCTGTGAGCTGTCGAAGGGCAAGCGCGAAAGCATACATGTCGACAAAGCAACCCAATCCCGGACGTGTTAGTTCAAGAAGCGCCGTTGCGGGATGGGGGTCCAACCCCTGCTGGCGAATGTGCTTAGACGCCCGCTAAGGCAGTCTCTTGGCCGGGCAAGCACTAACAGTCAGTGCTAACTGGAAGCATCTTTCCTCCACCTTTGGGCCTTTGAGAAAGGTGAAGGCTACCCCGCCGACGAAGGGAGCAAGCAACAAGCTCCGCCAGCCAGCCAGCCAGCCACGGCAGGTACCTGGACGAAGAGGAAAGAGCTCCCCTCTCCGCCTCCCCAATGCTCAACAGAGCCAAACCAGCATCGCAATTGCTGCTGCAGATTGCCTCGGCATCGCTCCACAGCCCGCTCCAACCTGCCATCATCACCGCCAACACGTCCAGGTCTGGCAGCCGTGTAACATCCCATCGCCATTCCACATCGTCTTCGTCATTGTCACCCCAAGGACCCCGTCCCGCAAGGATGGCCCCGCCTAAATCCGCCACCGAGTTTCTTGACTTTGTCAATGCCTCGCCCACGCGTAAGGACCTGGGCTTCTTGAGAAAAAGAGGAAAGTAACTAACATGCCTCTGTACAGCCTACCACGCTGTCGCCTCGGCTGCGGCGCTGTTCGAGGCGGCCGGTTTCAAGAGCATCCGTGAGCGTGACAACTGGGCCGCGTCGGTCAAGCCCGGCGGCAAGTACTACCTGACCCGGAATGCGTCTTCCATTGTGGCTTTTGCCGTGGGCGCCAAGTGGAAGCCCGGCAATCCGGTCGGCATGATCGGCGCCCACACCGACTCGCCGTGTCTCCGCATCAAGCCGGCGAGCAAGAAGTCGGCCAACGGCTTTATGCAGGTCGGCGTCGAGACGTACGGCGGCGGCATCTGGCACAGCTGGTTCGATCGCGACCTGAGCGTTGCGGGCCGCGTGCTGGTTAAGGATGGCGCCGGCAACTTTGCTCAGAAGCTCGTCAAGGTCGAGCGTCCCATCCTGCGCATCCCGACCCTTGCCATCCACCTCCACCGAGAGCCCAATTTCAACCCGAACAAGGAGGACGAGATGCTGCCCATCGCCGGGCTCGTGGCCGCCGAGCTGAATCGGGACTCCCGCGCGCCCGAGGCCGAGCCCAAGGATGGCGCCGAGCCTGACGCCGAGCCTGACTTTCAGCCCCTAAAGGACATGTCGGAGCGCCACCACCCGTATCTCCTGGAGGTCATCGCCGAGCACGCTGGCGTCCAGCCGTCCGAGGTGGTTGATTTCGAGCTCGTGCTCTACGACACGCATAAGGCATGCCTAGGCGGTCTCAATGACGAGTTCATCTTCTCTGCTCGTCTCGACAACCTCAACATGACGTACTGCAGCATCATGGGCCTCATCGCCTCGGTCAACTCCACCAGCCTGGACGCAGACTCGAGCATCCGCCTGATTGCCTGCTTCGACCACGAGGAGATCGGTTCGCTGTCGGCACACGGCGCCGACTCCAACCTGCTACCCGCCATCCTGCGCCGCTTGTCGGTTCTGCCCCCTGGCTCTTCGGCTTCGTCAGACGGCTCATATGAGCATGTCGAGGGTGGAGACTCGGAGCTGGCGACGGCTTATGAGCAGACGTTGAGCACCTCGTTCTTGGTGTCGGCCGACATGGCTCACAGCGTGCACCCCAACTACTCGAGGAAGTACGAGGCTAACCACCAGCCCGAGATGAACAAGGGCACCGTCATCAAGGTCAATGCCAACCAGCGGTACGCCACCAACTCGCCCGGTATCGTGCTGGTCCAGGAGGCTGCGCGCCGGGCCGGCGTGCCGTTGCAGCTGTTCGTAGTCAAGAACGACTCGCCCTGTGGTGGCACCATCGGGCCCATGCTCTCTGCCAAGCTGGGCGTGCGGACGCTCGATCTCGGAAACGCCCAGCTGAGCATGCACAGCATTCGCGAAACGGGTGGAAGCCATGATGTGGAGAATTCAATCAGGCTATTTGAGAGCTTCCTGAGCAACTACGGCGAACTGGAGAGCAAAATCATAGTAGACTAGCCAGAATAGACCCTCCGGGAATGAACATATGCGGCGATGTGGAGAGCTTTAAGTTGCCAACTAAAACTTGTGTGTATATGGTACCCAGGTTTCTGGCCAATCTGAGGAGGACTTTGTCATGACTTGGGAGGCTCACTTAGGGCTGTAAACATAACATTTATGATAGTCAATCAGTCACAGCGCGCGATGTAAAGCCGTTTGCTGTACGGAAGAAGCTCAATATCCAATCACCAACTGCACCTCTCACATTGAACTTATCCAGAGACACATTGCAGGCATTTCCACAGGCCTTGCCGGCGGCCACCGGACGCGTCTACAGCCCCTTTGCACACGACCCTTTCCCAGGCGGGTAAGACACAGACGCCTCTGAACAACAAGTATACATTCTATAATTCATGTAAAGAGCCTCCTTGAGAAAGATGGTCTTTTTTTGGTGTCAAACTCATACACGTACGCACACACACACACACACACACACACACACACACACACATATATATATATATATATATACACAAAGACAGAGAGAGAAAGCAAAAATGCTAAGAATCGATATTAGGATATTAATGCAAAACTTGCCTGCCTACTATGCAAGGTAACTTTGGAGTGGGCGGGTTATCCTCGGTTTACATTCCTGTCTGTCTGCCTGTCTGTTTGTTTGTCTGTCTTCTGCGTGCCTGTCTGTGTGTCTGGGGAAATGAACTCTGGGACTGAGTAGGTAGGTGTGTTGTCGCGCCCTTGATTCTCTCTCTCTCTCTCTCTCTCTCTCTCTCTCTCTCTCTCTCTCTCTCTCTCTCTCTCTCTCTCTCCGCGCACCCTCCTCTCCTTGCTTTTTCCACTGCAGTGCTGTTTATTGTTAGTGCTGTTTTCTTTCCGCTTGAATGACGAATGTTGGTTGGTAGGTTAGGTAGGTAAGTAAGTAGGATATCCTGCCAACTAATCCCCCCCCTTCTCCCCTATTTCCACCTCTCTCACATACCCTCATCTCACTCCCTTTCTCTCTCACTCTGTTTCTTTACCATCACTCACCCGGCCAAGTCCAAAGTGGGAAACAGATGTTGGTGGGTTTTCTTCTTTTCTATTTCTCCCCCGGCCTTTTTTTCGCATTTCACCCTTCTCGCCCCCTGCTTCCAGAAATTCTGGGAGAGGCGTGTGCGCGTCGCACTCCCTTCCCCTTTCTTTCTTTTTTTCTCGCTAACACTAATGCCCCATTTTTACATACTCAGATTAGGCAGATACCTAGGTAGGTAGGTGTCCCCATCCATCATTCATCTTCATTCTGCTTTTGCGCTCCAAATAGTGTCTCTTCCTCCTCCCCCCTTCTCTGGTAGCAAGCGGATCCCCTATCAGTCCTAACCGGCTACTGGCATTTGATGAATACAGGTGTGTGTGTTTGTTTCATTTCAGCCCTAGTAGTAGCGGTGGTACGGGATGACGCCGCCGCGCGTGGTGATAAACACGCGCTCATAAACCTCTCGGATGCGCGGGCCCATAATATTCTTCTTCTTCTTCTTCTTCTGTTTCTGGTGGTGGTGGTGGTGGTGGTGAGTCTTGCTGTTTTTCGCTGATGAAGAAGACGAAGAAGAAGACGAAGAAGAAGATGAAGGTGAAGACAGGATGGCCATTCTCATCTCTGGGGAGGGGATAGGTTCTCCGATGGCGCCCAGGAGAAGAGGTCGGATGTCTTTGTCGTCGCCGTCGTTGTCGTCGTCGTCGTCGTCGTTGTTGTTGTTGTTGTCGTCATCCACTGAGTCAAGCAGGAAAAGGATGCGATCTTCGAGATATTCGCTCATAGCCTCGATGCAGTGCACCACCGCCATTATGTCGTCGTCTTCGTCCTCGACCTCCTCCTCTGATTGCGTGCCGCCGCCGAGACCGAGGGTGCCGAACAATCCTCCGCCTCCTCCTCCTCCGCGGACGATCGAGTCGGCCGCCTCCAGCGCTGCCAGCTCCAGCCGGCCGAGGTGCTTGCCCGTCGCGGCGAAGTAGTGGTGGTAGTGGCAGAGCGCCAGCGGCTGCTTCTTGACCTTGACCTTGGCGGAGGTGGTGGACGTGGACGTGAACGTGTCGTCGTCTGGGATGACTCTGGAGCCTCCCGCTGCGAAGGAGAGAGGGCTGGCTGATATGGCGCAGTGGGCGCAGGGTGTTGTTGTTGCGCCGCCGCGGGAAGGACGGCTTCCCCATGGGCTGTCGGGGATGCAGGCAAAGTAACGGCCTGTCTTGCTCTGGAATCGGACCAGGTGCTGTCCGAACTTGTTGCCTACATCGACCACCTCTATTCGATGATTTGTCAAATTTCATTACTTTCTTTTCTTTTCTTTTCTTTTCTTTTCTTTTACGAATAGGTAGTTCAGGTGCCATAGGGAAGGATATGAATGAGGGAGTGGAGGAAGAGGAGGCTAGTAATTACCTAACTCGTTCATGGGAGGCAACTGTTCGCTAGGGAACTGCTTCGCGACCTTGAAATTTAACATGACCTTGGTGTTGACATCCAGCTTGGATCCGCTGTAGCCACCAGACGCGTCGTGGCCATGACCCTGAGACTGTGTCGTTTGGTGGGCGATGAGTTAGATAATGCTTGGCATGATGACGATGATCAGATATATCATGAGCTCACCTTGCCATCATTCTTGACTAGCTTCATGAACTTTACCTCTGTCTGCAAGGGAACCACGATGCCCGACTGCGGCGCGCTGTAGCGGGCCAGATAGGGGTAGGCGTCATTGATCGCGACGTGCCACAAGAGTTCCCGCAATAGTGCATCATGGGTCTTCTGGTGGTGAGAGTTGAACGCCATATTGGAAAATCAGTGGCTTCGCGCGCTTCGGTATTTCTCCGCGCCGTAGATCTTCTTTCTTCTGAAAACAAAGATGGAATGGGAAGGCGGCCTAGATGCAGATGTTGTGGCGGTGGTGGTGGTGGTGATGATGGTTCGTTGGGACAAACACCTCGCCGATGCAGAGAACCCCAAGGTCTGTTGCGAAAATGGGTAGAATAGACAGAGTCTGAAGCGGGGGGTGGTATAGAGAGTGTGATCGAGGCTGGGTGTAAAGTGAGGGGGTGGGAGGTGATCGGACGAAAGTAAAGGTCAGCTGAGAAAGGCGACGCTTCTGTGAATGAGAGCCGTCTGAGCCTGAAGCAGTGAATGTCAGTTCTCCATTCACTTAGAGAGAGAGGGGTAATCCTCCTTCTCGGACAACACAAACGTATTGCGGAGATTCAACAAACAATAGTCGGTTCTTCGTGCTTGAATGTAAAATGTTTAGTCATTTTGAATCTGACAGTGAAGGCCATACACAATCACATATAGAAGAATCTCAGAAAACCAACGGACAATAGCTCCAAAAGAAAACAACAAAGCCCTACAACAGGATCATCACACACCTATCTCCGTCTGTCCATCAAAGACAACTTAAGAACTGCCGCCCCAAGATCGTTACCGCCAAACTCTCACCACCATCAAGCCCACAGACATCGATAATTACAAAGGGAACAGGACAGAGAAACGGCTCGTTAGAATGAGAAAATGAATGGTGTGTGTTAACCTAAGCAGGGATGCATAAACTATAAGGGGTTTCTTAATTTCCTCTCTTTTTTTCTCCTTCTCTTTTTTTGAGGAAAAGTATAGAATCTGACAGCAGATCTACGCTTTCAGACCCGTAACCTACGCACTTACTGTTACAGCTTGCTAGTTCTTACCCAAGTTACTGAGATATCAGGCCATTGGGGTACTTTAGGTAGTCGTTGATGCGTTGGTCCGCTGCTTAAAGTCTCTTTCCTAAAACAACTCTCCCAGATTGCAGTATTGAGCCATGGAGGTATATTCCCTCCCTCCAAAAGTTTCCATGGGGACTTTGTTGTAAAAACATCACAATATTGCCTCACAACTACAACCACACGTGCCTCACTGTCCAAAAAGTCGAAACGATATTCCAGCAGGTCTTCAACGGAAGAGCCGCCCCCCAGAGACTTTCATGACACATGTCGTTTGTTCTTGTATGTACTTGCTATATGTATATATATGACATGCCCCTAGTCCGCCAGCCCAGTTTCTCTCTAAATCCGGTCCGGTCCATCCTCGTCAACTTAACGGAAAAGTAAAACTCCAACAATGCATATATGCGCTTCATCGACCCTCGTTCCGAGAGATATAGAGTTGTAGATTCAAAAGAGGAAAAAATACGACTCCTTACAAATCATCATCCTATTTTGTCTATCTGCGATTCTTGAGGAGATTCTGGATGTATCCCGTGATTGTCTTACGATCCGTCGACGTAGTCAAGACCTTCACGAATTCAGAGCCATCCATACCTAAATTGGGGAACGTGACCTCCTGCAAATGACGAATGAAGACATCTCCAATCTTCAGGTAGATCGTCTGCTCGAGCCCTGCGATCTCGTTCAGAATCTGGCGTGTCTGTGCGTCGTGGAACGGCTTGAAGTTGGGGTCCTGGAAAACCTCCCAGCACGCCGTATGGAATCTATCAATCATGAACTGGTCGAACCCTGGAAAGGCAGGAGTTGGCACCGTGGACGCTGTCGGGTTCTCGGAGATAGTGGTAACGTCTGGTCCGCCCCATTGCGTCGCCATGCGCGCAAGCACGTTGAATCCGATGCGACTAGCCACTAAGTTTCCATGGACAATGGTCTTTGATATCGTGATGATGGACGTCACCAAGGCATCGAACATGCCCTGGTTTGCCTCGCTCACCAGTACTCCTCCGAGATCATTGACGAGAATTACCTGCACGAACGTGATATACTCCCGCCGCAACTCCTGCAGCTGTATCTCGTCGTCTGTTCCGTTAATCGGCTCAGACAGTCCACCAAATACCCGCTCGAGAAGCGGAGTCAGCAGAAGATCGAGAATGGTGTAAATCTCCCCCTTGAAGTTGTACACAACTTGCTCCAGCAGCCGCAGAAACATGGCCATCTCATCCTTACTAGAGCTGCGCGAGAGCAGACCTTCAATCCACTGTGGGAGCTGCGGCAGGACGGCAGCCCCGAGCACGCCGAGGAGCCGAGAGAAGGCGGAACGGCATGCAGCCCTGATCTCTCCATTAGAGTTCAGCTCGCTGAGCGCAATAAGAATCGCCTCGGCAGCTCGGGCGAACTCATCCGAGAGAGGTTTAGGCGGCGGGGGCTTCTGGCTTGAAATTCCGGAGCTGGTATCGGCAAATCCGTTCGCCAGAGTGCCCAGTGCCATCACGATATGATGTATCTGCAAAATAGCCTGCGCATCGCCCGACTTTGCCCGCGGCAGGTTGACCCTCATATCCTCAAAGAGTGGCTCCATGACTGAGCGCGCATAGGCTCCCTGGTCGACGCCAGGCGTAGCGGCGGTCGAGGATATACAGCCGATCGCCTCGAAAAGATAGAGCTGGCTGTTGAACACAGCGTCGGCTGAGTGGTCCGACTCATCCGAAGACATGTCGTCGTCAGCCTCGTTGGTTGGCGTCTCTGCCCTAATGGGCAGAAGGTCACCAATGGACTGGATGACCGTCTTCGCCACGTTGCCCACCTGTGCTCGCAGCTGCTTCACGAAGCGAAGGAACAGGTACCAGGAGCGGGTTCGAACCCTGACGTGTTCGTGATGCACCAGTCGTACAAAATTCTCGAGGACTTGGGGGATATAGCTTTGTTGCGACACGAAGAAGACGTAATACCGGACACAGATCTCCATGTACTGGAGGAGAATGGCCGGATGGGGGAAATTCGCAATGCCTATGGGGATCAGTGTGAGCAAAGGTAGTCTGACAACAAGCGGTCGGATAGTCTCTTCTTACCCGACTCAACCATCTTGGTCATCATGACAGCGAGCCGTTCCGCAGCGACCGTGTTAGGCTGGCTCTTATGTGCAATACCAGCGTTTGGTAGAGCAAGCTCGCCAAACAGATAAATCTCGTGCAGAGCCAGGTCCAAGTCTCTCCAGTCCATTTGCGACCCTTGCCCAGCAAGGGTCGAAAACATGTTAGCCGCTAAATTGCTCAAAAACTCAATGTAAAGATTTTGGTCGACAGCAGCAACGCTTTTCTGGAGTATCTGGAGTCTCTTTCGCAGCTCCTGGAACTCGGCCTCGTCTGTCTGCTCATCCTCGTTGCCCCACGAGGTCGTCTCGTCGTATCTCATCTTGGAGACGATGGCATTCAGGATCGCGGGGAGCATCTCGGCGTAGGCAGGAGGAAGCGGCCCAATCTTCCGAAGAAAGGTTAGAATATCAGTGAGGGACGGAATAACAGTCGAGCAGATCTCGTCAAACTCGTCCGTGAAGAGGCGGAGGAGGGATGGCAAAAAGTCTTGGAGAAGCTGTTCTGCCTTTGCTCGCGTCTCATTCTCAACTTTGTTGTCCTCTAGAACGCGTACTATATCTGCCATGGTTGTGTTGACGAGCTTCGCCACGGCTTCGGCAAGATCAGTGTCATATCGGGGGGTGCCCTTGAAGCCGTGAAGAGCAGGGCTTGCAAGCAACTGCGAAACAATGTCGCGGAGATTGAGGAAAACGATCATGTCCATCTTGTCACTCGGCTTCATCTTCTTGGCTACAATCTCAGTGAAGGTATCGACAGCCGCGTCCCGCACCTTGTCCTCTCCACCAGTCGGGTTTGACCGCCCGACCAGGGGGAGCAAGAGGTTGAGCATGTCCTGGTTAATCACCAGCGAGATTTCAGTCCAGCTCACCCACTTGGCAATGACCTTCAGCGTCATCTCGACCACTACATCATTACGGTTTCCGTACTGAGCCAGAATGTCCCTCCACGAGGCAGCAATTTTCTGCATATCGCGCCCCCGAATAAGGTCCTTGAGGTCGCTGTTTCGCTTCATCTCGTTCCCTTGCCGACTGAGCATCAAGTCGGCGATTTCGTCGTGGATGGACCCCAGGATCCGCAGATACATGATGACACCCACGAAATTGTCCTGGCTGCCGTTGCCTAAAGCGGCCAAGGCCAGGAAGTCGTCGACGAAGCTCTCCCAGCCATCCTGGTAGAGGGAGACAAAGAGGTATGTGAGGGTTTGCGTGAGTTTGTTTTGGAGATGGGCGGGATCGGCCTCGTCCGGTCCATTTCCACCATAGGTCCGCCTGATATAGTCGACGAGGGAGTCTTTGAGGAAAGCGAGACTGGCACGGTCTAGTAACTGCGCGTGTACAGCATGGTTGACGACCTCGAGCGAGACCAGCCTGACGACCTCGGATCTCCTTGGCGTTTGCGTAAAGAGGCCAGTGCAGACCTGCCAGCCTTGGGGGTCTGTCCTTAGGCGGTTGAGGAAGTCAAAGGCCTGGCTCTTCAAAGACTGGTCGGAGGTGGGATTCCAGGCGATTTCGATCGCGCTCTCGATCTAAGGCAGAAAAGGAAGCGTTAGCAAGAAATGTGGCGCAGGGTGGTGAGACCGAATGTGTTCCTCTGGCTTAATTAGGCACAGAGGACTTGGGACATTTGGGACAGTTGCAGTGGGGTTGGTTGGGCTTTTGGGTCCTGCGGGGATTTGCCGTGGCAGGAGGGAGAGGGAAACAAAAGGAGGGGGGAAGCTGTCATACCTGAGCGTCCATAGCTCGGATGCAATGGAGGGGTTTTGTATAACGAGGTTATAAGTTGAATATCCAACACCAAGCGTGAGATGTATTGTCGAAGCTGCTATAACGTGGGGAGCCGTGTAGGGAAGGTATTCAGCATTCTCGACGGCGGCAAGTGTGGCGCCGTAGCATGGCTCCAGGCAGGGACCCCTAGTTGGCCTGCATTCTCGAATCTCGGTAGCTTCTTGTTGGTAGTGCAGAGGAAAAGACGGTGGCAAAGGGGGCGTACCGGGGTTGCCAGCCGTTGGTAAATCGCATGGGAGTATTCGACAGGCTTGAGAGAAGTCGCTATCACGGGAAAACGCTGTTCTAAAGGTTGACGGGAGCTCGGAGTGACGAACAAAGACTGATTGAGGTAGGCGCTGTTGAAAGATGGCGGTGGGGCGCGACGTCGAAAAAGTCAAATCTGCAGGGTAGGCAGCTGCCGCCCACCGCCTGCTCTGACGACGTTGGCGGGGTCGTGCACGTGCCATTCAACGCTGAAGAAATGAGGCTGTTAGGCACTGTCTGGCAGACAGCCTTCCCCAACCTAACCAAGCGAACCCCAGAACTTTGCCTAAAAAAGATCCAGCCTACAGACCACATAGTGTAGCTCCATCTTAGTGCTGTGCTGATACGTTTTGCTATTGTAGTGACCAGGTGGCTCGCTGCAACGTTCAACCTATGTTGCGATGTCTACCGCCGATTCTTATGCGAAAGAAAAAAAGAAGCCTGATCCATATGATCTGCTTTCTTCTCTCTCGCTCTCACCCTCTTGCCCACTTGTTATATGCCACTTGCCACTTGCCAGTGACTAGACTCACAATGAGATGATAATGGCTCCATTCCAATTCCCAAACGCCGCCAATACCAACAATACCGCCTGCAGTTATCCTTGCCCCACCAAAGTCTCGCCGTGTCCAGCCAGCGCTGGCTGGCTCTCTAGCTGGTCTTCTTCTTTTTCTTGGGAGGGGCTTCTGCCTCCGCATCTCCCGCCTCTTCGTCTTCGTCATCCTCGTCGACCTGGTTGTCAACGTCGCTTTCGGCGCTGCCAGAGCCATCGCTCTCGTGGTTGCTGTCGTACTCCTCGGCGACATCGCTGTCGGACTCTTCCTTAAAATCGTCATCGACGCTCTCGTCGTCCTCGTCGGCCGAGCCTCTGTCCGCCTTGGGGCCAACTACCTCGTCCTCGGAGCTATCCATAACCTCGTCCCTCATGGCTGCGGCCAGGAGATTCGCGTCCTCGTCTATCTCGTTCTTCACGCGCAGCCCTTTGAGCTTGAAGAAATCCTCGAGCGCCTTCAGGTCCTCACGGTTGATGTTACTGAACTGGGACGAGCCGGCCCCGTTTTTCAAGAGAACGGTGATGTCAAATGTCGAGAGAGCCGAGACCGCGCCGCCCACGCGCGAGAACGTAATTGACTGGGTTTGCTCGTACGAGATGTAAGTCGCCGGCTTCGGAACAAACATAAAGGCCTTCTCCAAGCAGTAAAGGAAGCCCTCACTCGCCTTTATCGAGCACTTGATGCCGTATTGCTGGCGGTGACTGGGATTGGATCAGCACATGAGCAAAACGAGCAGAGAAGTACACCGGAGGATCTTACGTTGTGAAATCTTTCGCCGGCGTGGTGATTTTCTTGTTTGCCAGTCCCTTGAAAATGTATGTGACCACCTGGTGGAGCGGTTGCTCGTAGTGGCCCGACAGCTTGTCCTTGTACTTGCCATTGAGCTCCTCTTCGGTAATATTCAGGTCGAGCGTAACTTCCTCGTCTTGCTTGAACTGCATGACAATGAACGGGTACCGCGTTTGGCCCTGACGCAGCGGTGGGTCCAGTCCAATGCAAAGCATACAGTGAAGATCGTCAGGCTTGGGAAGGACCATGAACTTCTTAATAGCCTCGTATTGAATCTTGTAGTCGTATGTCTTGCCACGGAGCCGGAACGACGCATCGTACATGTCAATATCGAAGCGGCCTCTGTATGTAAGTCAGCAGATGCATCTCGTGCAGGGGGCCCGACTGTAGCGAACCTTGGTGTGAGATGCAGGACGTCAAGGAAGGTGGCGATGGTGTCTCCAGCGGTTTCCCCGATCTCCGCCTTCTCGATCAGAGTGTCGTAGAAGAGTGCCACGGCATTCTTTTCTTCTTCGTCGGCATCGCTCCCGGCATCCCCGCCCTCGGCTGCTTTCCTCGTTGTCGTCCCCGGGATGTAGAAGCGCATCTCGACCAGCTGGTCCGTCCCCGCAGTGGCCCTCTTGCCCTTGCCCGAGGCACCGTTTTGACCATTGGTCTTGTCACCCTCTCCCACTGCAAACTCTATGGCGATTTCGTTTCGGCCAGCAAGGTTCGTGTTGGAAATCTCCGAGTAGGGCACCTCGAAAGACGGCCTGTTCTGGACATTGAAGGTAAGTTCGGCCTTGCCGAACTCGGTCTTGCCCCAGTTCCACCCGCGCAAGGAGTGCTCCTTGTTTTCAAGGTTGGTGCTGTACCAGTTCTTGAAGATCTTGCTCAGGCGTTCGTAGTCCTATGGTGAGGGGTCAGCGCCGTCCCGCGCCTCCATGTATCGGCCGGTTTGGCATTTACCTCCTGCTGGAACCCATCCAGCTGCGTAATGCCCGAGTTTCTCTGGAGGATCTTGACCTCGTAGCCCTTCGCCGCTCTGCTCCATTGTGCGTTGCCGATGTTGCTCTGGTCTAGGGTGAAGGCTTCGCCGCCGCCGGCCGGCTTCCAGCCCAACCCGTTCTCGGCGAATCTGCACTTGCCATTCTCCTTGGACAAGTCCAGATAAATGTTATCGAAGTTTTCGCTGTGAAGCATCCTGTCAGCTACGTCCAATGTGTGGGTGGCCCAGCTGCCCAGCCTCTCGTGGAAAAGAAAAGACGGAGGAGGGAAGTGAGTGTGTGCTATGGCAAATTGCGCGCTGCTATCTAAGGGAAATCGAGAGGGAAATCGCTCACATGGACATGTTGGCGTGGCTATCGAAGTCTGCAATAAATGTTGTGGCGTGGGCAGAAGGCGATGCTGGCAGAGCTGGTGGTTGCGCAGAGTTGCACTTTGCGCGCCGTTGAAGGTTGACAAGCGTGACGCGACTGGGAATAAATCGGTACCTCGCCTCTCCTGCAAGTTGCGCCAAGGGGGTGTGGCGCGTGCGTTTTTGAAAGGCGCTCGGACCTTCTCTCTTCGAATGACAGCGTTCGTTTGGCTGGTGTGCAAGAGAATAGGTATATTGCAAGCCTTGTTGAGGAAAGTTTATTTTATAGATATTATGCACGCAGCTGGGGCCGTGCGAGGAGAGGTTTTCCCCTTCTAGATGTATATTCTTTGATAATATAAATCTTTCTGGTTTTGCATGGTTGGAGTATTTTGGTCAAGTCACAGGATTATTCCTGCATCTTGGAATTAATCAAGTATTAGCACCTAACCTCGGATGGGATTGTTCAATAAGCTCTGACTAATCAATGACTTTTCGGGACGGAATAAAGAGGTTGGTTCGGAGATTTGTCTCCTTTCCCCCGCAAACAGCCCTTCACGAATTACCACTGCTGAGGGCGAACGGCCAAGACACCTGGAAGCCACGGCGATGGCGACCGCGAGGTGACGCACTTCATGAGACAACGGGACCAAGGCCAGCGTGGGGTGGATCGCAAAACAAAGGGCATTCCGTAATGGATGTCTCTCAAGACAACAGATATCTTCCAAGGTTTCTCTTACTCCGTAAAACACAGTCGGGTCAATTGGATTTCCGTGAAAGGCTGCCTGCTCGCTCGATTGTCCCATGTAGAGTCATCGAGCGCTGAAGCCTACCGTGCCTGGACTAACGCTGGCACTGCGTTTGCAATGTCCCTTTGGGCCAAGAAAGAGCTGTCATTTAGAGAGGCCGGGCAAGCGTGACCACTCTTGAAACGGACAAGGCCAGGGCTGAACCTGGGGATAAGAAAAAGTGTATAAGTCGTGAGCTTTAATAAATGGGGCTTCAAATTGGGCTTATAGTTAAGGTACCTCCTACCTGCCAGCCTACGCAACCTGTCCAGCACCATGACATACATTCTGATACGGGTTTTGCACTAGCAGGTCTCGTTGAATAAGTTGAAGTTCGTATATGGAAAGGTCAGTTTGCCTTCAAATCTGAATTGGGTGGTTGCCAGTCTATAAGGTTAAGCTCACCTGGAACCCCCCAGCTGCCGCCGCCGCCGTCGCGAACCCCGCCTAAATTACCTGCTTCCCGCGCCCCTACCTATATCACATATCCTGTGTTCGCCACGGACCATTGCCTGATTGTCATCTTTCGCTGAACCCGTCAAACCACCTGAACCAAGCAGAACGGCGGCCTTTTTGGACAGCATTGCTGCTCCTCCCGAGACCACGGGAAAAGCGACCGATCCAAGTCTCCCTCGCGTCTTCGACCAACGCCATTTGCAGCGATTTTCTCTCACACACGGCCAAAATGAGCTTTGAGCGGCCGCTCCGCGGCAGCTGCAATTGCGGACGAAATCGTTACATCATACAATTTCCCAAGGATGCCGCCCACGCCGCCCAGGTCTTGTTCAACTCTAACCCTTCTCATCGTACGTGCTCCCTCTCCTGCTATCAATGACGAGCACATTAGGTTGTTTTAGAATATCGACGCTGACCCTCCGTCGCTGTTCTTGCTTCAGGGATCTCACAAGCATCGCCTCTGGCTTCGTTCCTTCGCGTGCCGCTGCAATGGGTGCATAGCACCACTCTGCCGTTCTTTCCCGACGAGACGAGCTCCATGATCCACAAGGCATACATTTCCCCCTATGAACAGCACACGATGCGGCACTTCTGCGGCTTCTGCGGCACGCCACTCTCGTACTGGTCCGAGGAGCCGCGGAGCGAAGCCGACTTCATCCAGCTCACCCTAGGAAGTCTACTACCGCAGGATTTGGCCGACCTGGGTGAGCTGGGCTTTCTGCCAGGCTTGGATGACACGGGTGACGAGATAGTGACAGACAGCAACACTCCTCACGGACACTTGGCGAACAGGACGTCGCGGATCGTGCCCACTCCCAAGGATCAGGACATTGCCATGCGGGAGGCGCAGAGCGACAACAATATCGTCACCACGACATCGTTCACAGGCCGAGAGACGGTCGGTGCTCTGCCGTGGCTCGACACTCTGACCGCGGGCAGCCGGCTGGGCACGCTGCGCACTGTCAAGGGGTACGGCGGGAACCATAACGGAACTGTCCGAGTTGAGTGGGAGATTGTGGAGTGGTCCGCCGACGACGACGATGCCTCGCGGACTGGCAAGCGCAAGCTCGACGACCGCGAAGGCACTAGCGCTATGGAGGGCGTCCAGCAACCGTGAGGACGTGGACAGACCCCTTGCTACTCGGTTGCGGCGAATGAGCTGGCCGTCATGGTGAATTGGTCCAATATACTATCCAAACGTTGGTATATGATACTTGGGCGACCGATATTCTTTTGTCTCGCTTCAATTGGGGAAATGAATGACGCGACGTTGGTTGAACGGCAGCGGTGGCAACATATCTGGCACGTTTTGGCAGATGCACGTGGGCCTAGTTGTTTTTCTGCTCCTCTCCTTAAATCACCGGACTTCCAGTCCCGGAGGGTTGCTAGGAAACGGATTAATAGTCGGCATGATTTCTTGGCGTTCACCGGGTCGCTAAAAGAGGGTCTTGATATCGGGTGGGCAACCCGGGGAAAACCAACAAGATTGCGCACACACAAGGTCCGGTTCTCTTTACTTCTATCTCTCTCTCTTTATCTCTCTCTATGTGTGTGCGTATGTGTGTATGTCTGTCTTCCTATTTCCTTTCATTTCTGAGCTTGTTCTCGGCCCTTTCACCTAGCAACCAGAGCATATAATTATTTTCAAAATGGATGTTTGTTGGGGGCGGGAATGACGAGACATTGATTGTTTGCGGAGTATATTTGTTGGCCTCGCCAGCCATGTAGGTACATTGATATTAAATAATGTAGGTTGGATATGTAATAACTAGCATAGCATGTATATAACAAAGTAACATGAAAACAGAAGGTCAAATTGGAAGAGAGAAGCCGTGATCATACGGCCGGGCTTGCCTGCCGGGATAGGGGCATTCCCATCCCGTCCCGCCCAACCCCCTTTTCCCGCTGTGTTTATGTCGTCTGAAGGTCTTGATCATCAAGATCCCGTTTGTTCCGGCGCGAACCCCAGCAGACCGAGGCACGTGGCAGGTCCTCACCTGAACCCGGGCCTTTGAATCGTCACGTCTCCCGACGATTAGCCGTACCCAGAGAGTTCCGGCTCGCTTCGAGGGGGCTTTCGGGAGCGTCGACAAATGGAACGTCGAGCGGTTGGAGCAGCCCATCTCGGCGCGGGCACATCCCGCCCGTAGAGGCTCTGGGGCGGTTTCTGGGGGTCAGCGTGACCCCATCTTTTTGGAGAATCATGCCCAGTCGCTGCCAGTTCAGCCGAAGTTCTCCCTGCCGGCGACCGAGCCTGATCCTTTGCGGGCCGCCCATCCGATGAAAGGGTGCCAGGGTGGAGAGAATTGGAGAAATGGGTGATCGATAATGTCCCCGTGGAACACCCGACGATGTTGGGGGGGAAGGACACAGAGAGAGAGGGAAGAGGGCGGGGGAGGGGGGGAAAAGACGCCAAGTGGAATGATTCCTGGATTCTGGAAAGCCCTCCTCCTCTCCGATCTTTTTCGTGACTTTTGGGTTTTGTCTACCTGGTGCCAGCCAGTGCCAGTGCCAGTGCCTGCCTCAGCTGCTGCAAGCTGCACACACACTTCCCAGTCCAGATCCGGACCATGAAACTTCCCCTCTCCTTCCAGAAGCAGGAGCGATGTTCTCTCTGATGTCCTGGCCGGGCCTGGGCGCTTTCCCTTTGGGGTGTGGTGTGGAGGGCCCTTGCCCGCCCACTGGGAAGGTGTGGGCGACGGGTGGTGGTGGTGGCTTCCTAGCTCCGCTTCCGTGGGTTCGCCAGGGTGCGCCTTCCACTTGCACCGTCCCAGTCGCTGCAGCCGCTCTCTCTCTCTTCTCAACAAATCTCTCCTCGTCAGTCGTCCGCTCCCAATTCCCATCTTACCCCGCGGTGGGGGTCCTTTGGGTCCTACTCCTGCTCCCGCTCCCGCTCCCCTGGCCACAGCTTAGCTACCAGGCCCCCCCCCGAGGTACTGCTGCTGCGATTAGGAATGGCGTGCAAAACATCTGCAGAGGGCTCGCGGCTGGGCTGGATCCTCACCCGCGCGCAGCCCATCTCAGGCTATGCCTAGCTTTCTTCGGTCTCGACGGTCCGAAACACGGGAGAATGGGGAATAATGAGCATCAAACCCATGGAGATGGCTTTCTATAAGATGGCACGCCGTCCCGGGCAGCACTCGCTCCTCCACTCCCAGCAGTTCTTCTGTCTGCTTCCTCCTCATCAGCCTCTCCTATCAACCTTTCTTCCCCTTCATCTGCTATCTGCTTGATAGAAGACTTGTGTGTCCCCCCATCGACTCTCCAGCTCCACATTTTATTTCCCGACCGTAGGTGCGCCGTTGAGCCCACCATGTCTCTCCCCAAGGACTTCCTGTGGGGCTTTGCCACTGCCTCGTGAGTTGTTGCTCGCCATCTTACCCCCACTCCACTCCCACTCGCCTATTCGCACCCTCTTCGTACCCCCGAGCTTCCAGTTTGCAGCTCCTGACTAACCCAACCCGTGCAGATACCAGATCGAGGGTGCTTCGGAGGCCGATGGCCGTGGCCCATCCATCTGGGACACGTTCTGCAAGATCCCCGGCAAGATTGCCGATGGTAGCTCGGGCGTTGTGGCTTGCGACTCGTACAACCGGACAGGGGAAGATATCGAGCTGCTCAAGTCCCTCGGGGCCAAGGCGTACCGCTTCTCCATCTCGTGGTCGAGAATCATCCCCATCGGCGGCCGCGACGACCCCATCAACCAGAAGGGCGTCGACCACTATGTCAAGTTTGTCGACGACCTCCTGGCGGCTGGTATCACACCCTTTATCACCCTGTTCCACTGGGATCTGCCCGATGGCCTGGACAAGCGCTACGGGGGCCTCCTGAGCAGGGAGGAGTTCCCGCTCGACTTCGAGCACTATGCCCGCGTCATGTTCAAGGCCATCCCCAAGTGCCAGCACTGGATCACCTTCAACGAGCCGTGGTGCTCGTCCATCTTGGGCTACAACTCGGGCTACTTTGCCCCTGGCCACACCTCGGACCGCAGCCGGTCTGCCGTCGGCGACAGCGCTCGCGAGCCCTGGATCGCCGGCCACAACATTCTCGTGGCCCACGGTCGTGCCGTCAAGGCCTACCGCGACGATTTCAAGCCCACCCAGGGCGGCGAGATTGGCATCACGCTCAATGGCGACGCCACATACCCGTGGGACCCCGAGGACCCGGCTGACGTCGAGGCGTGCGACCGCAAGATCGAGTTCGCCATCAGCTGGTTTGCTGACCCCATCTACTTTGGTCACTACCCAGAGTCCATGGTCAAGCAGCTGGGTGACCGGCTCCCAGCCTTCACAGACGAGGAGCTGGCGTTGGTCAAGGGCTCCAACGACTTTTATGGCATGAACCACTACACGGCCAACTATATCAAGCACAAGACGGGTGTGCCGCCCGAGGATGACTTCCTGGGCAATCTCGAGTTGCTCTTCTACAACAAGGCCGGTGACTGCATTGGCCCGGAGACACAGTCGTTCTGGTTGCGCCCCAAAGCGCAGGGCTTCCGCGATCTGCTCGGCTGGCTCAGCAAGCGGTACGGCTATCCCAAGATCTACGTGACCGAGAACGGCACGTCCCTCAAGGGCGAGAACGACATGTCCCTGGAGCAAATCGTCGAGGATGACTTCCGTGTAAAGTACTTTGACGACTACGTTAAGGCCATGGCCCTGGCTTCGGCTGAGGACGGTGTCAACGTCCACGGCTACCTGGCATGGTCGCTCATGGACAACTTTGAGTGGGCCGAGGGCTACGAGACGCGCTTCGGTGTTACGTATGTGGATTACGTCAACGACCAGAAGCGCCATCCCAAGAAGAGCGCGAAGAGTCTTGCGCCGCTGTTTGACAGCCTCATCAAGAAGGATTGAGAGAATGGGACGATAGACGGCGCGCTGCTTGGGCGGGCGGCCGGGCGGATTTGCCTTGGGGGATATTATATGCTGTCATCACTTCATGACCATACATTACATAAGGGGATGGGCTGGCCGGCTGGATATCATGTTGATTGATTGTTTTACGCCTCGTTTAAATGCTTAGTAGTAGTTGTATTACCAGTCGCGGGGAGGCGACATGAAGAAATGACGAGTTGGTTTTGGCTGGGCCCGTGAAAGGGCAGCCGACATAGGAGTTTTTGAGCCTTTTGCATTCGTCTTCGCCCTCCTTTGTTCTACTCATGCCCAAGCAAGCACCTTAAACCCGCCAGGGACGTTCTTACTAGACACGCAACGGGGATCAACCCTCCTCTAGACTGCCCTCAACCGCCGCACATTATCCCATCCGTAGCTGGCGACGGGGTCCTGCCACGGGGCGGCATAGTTGAGGTACAGGAACGGATGGTAGGCTCCCAGCCTCGTAGCCTCGGCGCGGATCTTGGCTAGCAACGCTTTGGCCTCGCGGTCGACGGCGGCGTCGTCCGAGGCCAGTGTCCAGGTCATGCTCAGCAGCGTGACCACGAGGGCGTCTCCTTTGGTCCCTCTTTTGGGTGCATGCCGAGCGCGTTGGACGCGGCGTGGCGGGCGTAGATTTGGGGCGGGAGCGGCTCCAGAACCAGAGCCCAGATCAGACCTGTGATGTTCTGTACAGCGGGGAGGCTCGCGTTCCAGGCTGCGAAGGCGGCGCTGAGGGCTGCGGGAGTGGATTTAATGGCTAGGACGGCGGATGCTTGGCTGCCATTGTTGTCAGCATATATTGTTGGGGGGGAAACTAAGGAGAAGAACGTACCGCATGCCGTCACGTTGCAGCGCCCTCGTCTCGACGACCAAATCGGTGTGGTTGGTGACGCGGAGGGTGCTACTGAACTGCGGCAACTTGGTGAGGTTCTGGAAGACTGGGGGGTTCACGACAGGCTTGCTCTATTAGATCTGGTTGGAAACGACGGTGCCGAAGCCTTAGGCGTACCCGAAGCTCATGATCAGGGCGGCGTACTCGTCGTATTGGGTGGCTGAGTTGATCTTGACAAACTCGCTGATCTGTTGGCTGGCGGTCTCGATGGGAGAGAGCATGACGCCGCCCCAGAAGTTGCCCTGGTCGACGGCTTTCAGGTCGACCCGCGTCACGACGCCGAAGTTGTTGCTTCCGCCGCGAAGAGCCCAGAGGAGATCAGGGTTGTCTCGACCATTGACCTGGACGACGGATCCGTCGGCAAGCTCAACCTCGAAGTTGGTGAACGTGTCATACGTGAAGCCGAAGCGAGGCCCCAGGTGCGAGATGCCGCCCCCAAGCGTCAGCCCTCCCACACCCGCGCCTGCGGCCCGCCCCCCGACGGCGCTGAGGCGGGGTGGATCCAGCTTGCGATAGACGGCGTCCCACGTCGCTCCCACCCCGACAGACACGATAGACCGGTCCTGGTTCAGGTTGATGGCGTTGAGGGCCCGCAAGTCCACCGTCACTCCGCCGCCGATGTTGTTTGCGCCCGGGCGTGTCCGCCCGATCGTACCGCAAAGCTACATGACCTGTTGCTGCTACTGCCGCCAGCATGGTGATGGTCACCACCACCACCACCACCACTCCCCGCCGTCATGGACCGCACGGCGGCAGAGACATCGTGGACTGTCTGGGGGGCAACAATGCAGAGCAGGAGAACAGAAGCCGCCTGGGGGGAAAAGTAAGACCCGAGTGACGCCGCGTAGCCTGCGCTGCCTGGAAGAAAGACCTTGTTGCCTCCCAGCAAGGAGAACAGGGCCGCACACTGAAACGTTGTCAGCACTTGCAAGAGCCAATTAACAGGAAGAGGATATCAATGACTTACACAGGCACTAGCCAGCGTCGAAGCAGTGTTTGTCATGTTAAAAGAGCGGTGCTTTTTTATGTGGGGGGGTAGCAACTATGCCCAAGCAGTTACAAACGGAAAAGAAGAGCAGGGAGAACAGCTATGATCAATGAAGTGATGTTCAAGCGTGCATCAAGCATCATTGTCCCGGCCAAGGTCATTTATATCCATTCCTACCCAAGGCAAACACACGCACACAGATCTGTCACACCCGCGGAGTAATCCTGCGTACGCGTACTTCGCTCGACCAGGACAAGCGGACATACTTCATCCAATACTGGGAAATCTGCATATCTCTTTCCAGCCTATCTAACTGCCAAGTAGGTTCCCAACACCACTAGCCCACAAACAGATAATTGTGTAACGCGAGAGAAGCAGCCAATCATACAAAATTCCAGCTTCTCTGATTTGCCGCAGCGGGACATATGCCGTTTTGATGTCGTGTAATCTGTAAGCAAGGCAAGCCAAGGGCGCAGCTGCGTTAGCCGCCCGGGTCATCCTTCAACATGTGTGTGTGTGTGTGTGTGTGTGTGTGTGTGTACACTATGTCTTGTTCGTTCTTTCCGTAAACATATAGTTCTACTCAAAACACAAGCCATAAAAAAAAACCCTTAACTGTACTAAGCAAACAGATTGAACAGATGGAAGGATAAAAGTACTCGACCTATCTTCCGCTCCTTCACTCAATTATCCCTCTACCTCCTCAGCCCTTCACAATGAGAAAGAAAGAAAGAAAGAAAGAAAGTCACCATCCCCCTCCCCTTTTCGACCTAATCTGTACCCAGCTGCAAAACAGGGGGAAAACCGACTTGACAGCTCACCCCCCACCACCTCATCTACGATATTCCAATCCGTGTGGCCAGCTCGGAAGGACATCGGACTCTAATGTACTCTTAAATAATCATCGCATACACACAAGATAGAACGGATAAGAAAAAAATAGAAGAGAAACCATTTCCCATTCCGAAATCCGCGCCGGGATGATACGTTCAACGGCCAACCAAAAAATCCAACCTCCTTACCTCCCTGCCCCAAGAATCATACATTCATCGATATATATATCCATGTACACAAGTTTCAAAGCTCGTAAAAGAAGAAGCCATTAGCGTGCAGCAATCGGCGCTATTTTTTAAATATATATATAGAAAAATGAAAAATGAAAAAACCATAAAGCTTATTCGTGAGTACTTTGTAGATACAGATGAATCAACCCCTTCTCCCCCCTCTCCAAGCAAAACAAAACACAACACAACTCAAGACCTCACCTTTACCTTAAACCTTCTTACCTCCCCCGTCCCTCTCAAACTTGCTCTGCTTACCTATACTAGGTACAGGTAGTCGCTGACCATCCATTATCAATGCAATCAATAGGTAGATAGATAGAGAGCTAACTAAACGTACCTATAGTTCATGAGTTGTTGGGGGGGCGCGTATTAAAATCCACACACGGAGTGTCTGAACTGCAAGGCGATACGCCGTGAGTTGAGTGGTCGAGTCACGTAGGGAAGGTAACCTCGAACAAGGTCGGGTCGTTGTCTTGATACACACGTGCGGAATGCCTTCACAAGTAATGAAGCAGATGAATGTGTATTGCTTACTTGCTGAGCTCCTTAAGGGAGGCTCAGCCTGATTGTTTATATAGTTCATGAGTATCGCGGACCCGATCCTCCGAGGACCCGGCATCAGTGCCAGCCTGCCCAGGTCCTTTGTGATTGGTTAACTCCCTGTTAGTAATGACTGGTTGGGACGGTGCCTGCTTCAAGCGGTTGTGCCGCTCCGCTACTAGCTGCATATGAAAATCGTGACAGCGCGCAAGGAATCCGAGCTGAGGAGTAAATTTTTTCCTAACTACCTACATAACCACATACATAACTACCTACCTAACTATCTAACTACCCACCTACACCTATATAGCTATCTTGTGCTCAAATAGGTAAGAAAGTATTGTCACGATTTGAGATCTTGGCATGCATTAAAGTGGGACCCGGGAGACGGGCCAACCAATCCTGTCATTTATGAATCAACCAATTAGGAAGCCGCTCCCTCTGCTCTGTTGACAGAGCGGACAGAGCGACTTGGTCTATATAAACAAGTAGGCCGAGCCTCCGTTATGGAGCTCGGCAAGTAAGCAATACACATTCATCTGCTTCATTACTTGTGAAGGCAATTCACCTTTGTGTATCAGACAATTCCCCTTGTTCAAGAGCTTACCCTTCTTACGTGATTCCGACCCAACAACTCCAGGCGTTCTGCCTTGGAGTTCAGACACTCTGTGTGTGGATTGTAATAAGTATATACTCTCTCAAGGCCTCTGTAACACTATATAGCTCTAGATAAGATAGGTAGACAAATAGATAAACAGTTACAGAGCAGATAGATATAAGTGAAGAGTTATGTATAAAAAAAATTTGTCATCTCCATGAGTGTAGAAGCGAGCATGCTGCCTAACTAAGTACTTGCTATTCAATTCAAGCAAAGGCAGGTGATCGGCTGCAACAAGACCTCAACAGACAAAGAAAAAGGGGCCGGGATAACAACGTAGTGGGGCATTCAGGAAGGTGGGTTTCAAACCAGCAACTTTACAATGCACCGGCGGCAATGTTTCGAAAGCAGAGTCTTTTTAAAAGACACAGAAAACAACAAGTTTCAGGAGTATAAACAATACCATTATGCTTTTACCGTCTCACCATATGCACCCTCACAGAATATATGAAAAGTATATAATAACCGAGAGTATATTTGCCTTCTATAGCACAACTTGTTTTAGCCAACAGACTGCTCGTCCAAAATTTATCAATCAGCGCCATTTTCTTGTCTCTCATATCGTAAAATATTCTTATCGTCTCGTCATTTCAGCTTCTCTCTGGTTTATGTTCATAATCTTCCTGTCCCCTTGTGTTCATAACTAAGGGAAGGCGTTCAATGTTTCGTACTTTTTTTTTTGGCTTCCCGTCCTCCTTCCGCCCAGACGCCATAGCGATGCGGCCAGTGGCGCAAGCATGCTGACCTGAATCATACCGACTAATAAATATATAAACATGAATCGCTCGAGCACATGGAGATTGGGCTGTCAAGCCCACTTCCAGATCTTTATTCAAAGGGATAGATATTGGGTCAAGTTTATCCACGGTCGGTGCTTCAAATCCGGTTGCCGTTCATCTGCTTCGAGGGAAACAGCGCATACTGATTCGGCGGAGGAGGGGTGCTGAGACTGGTGGTTCTCGCACGCTGTCGCCGGGTAAGAATAGAGTCCTTCCACTTGTTGGGCGGCTGTTCATTCGTGGCCATCCTGACGAGATTGGATTCGCTGCCCCTGCTCGCAAACTCACGGCGGGGAGGAAAGGCGTCCAGTGTCTCGTCTGACTCGTTCAGAGTCGGCATGGCGCCCTTGCTCTCGGCCCTGGAGTGGTTCTCAAAGGAAGGGAACCGGTGGAGGGTCTTTGGCAAGTAAGTCTCCATATCGATTGAGCTCGTGCTCAAGGTAAGTCGGCTGTAGTCAGTCGACGCAGTAGAGGTAGTCGAGGTGTGCTTCTCGAATCCTGAGCGGCTGCTCTCGAAGGTGCCTGTTGTCGAAGCGCTGGTCCGATATCGGGCAAGAAGCGCTGAAGGGTCCATGGTGAGGGCCGAATCCTCATATTGGCGATAAGAAATCTCGGGGGATTCGAGAATTTCTATTTCGGCTGCAAGCATCTGTTGCTGGTAGTCGAAAGGGATTAGAAGCGATGGCGAGAGGGTGAAGCCATGTGACTCGCGGAAACTCCCATCAGATAGCTTGCGTGCAAGAAGCTGATGCTTGGAACTTGCCGAGTCGACTCTGGGTAATGAGAAGTTGGACGCCTTGGGGTTAGAAAGCGCTGTGGGTGTTATGGCCTCATGGCCTCCGGCTACTGACGAAAGCTGGCTGACAGGACTTAGAGCTGGAATATCAAACTGCCCTGGCGTGAGCATAGCGGGCGAGGCTTCGCACGACATGTGCCTGGAATGGTCATCTACAGGCGTCACACTATCGCAATCCCGGCTGATATCCAATGAAGGGCGGTCCCACGCATAATCACAGTCCGCCTCAGCGGCATGCTCGTAACAGTAATCAATGTCGTCTTCCCAGGTATCTTGAGGTACAGATTCGCCTCTGCTGGCCTCCACCATAGCGGCCTTGAGAGCCCGCTGGGCAGCGAACAGGTCGAGGCGCCCCAGTGTGTCCGAGGCACCGCTGGATCGACGACGAGACCCATCCTCCTGGTGGATCGAGAGAGCTCTTAGCATTGGGACGGATTGGCTGCCGCGCAACGAGGAGTTGCTGGTCACGCTGGCCCTCGACCGCCGGAAGACGAAGGTATTCTCGTCCTCTTCGGGAAGGTCAGGTAGCGGAGCGTCTAAGTTGACGGAAGGAAGAGGCCAGTTGGTGTCGTCGGGGGGAGTCGTGACACGCGGGCGTCCGTGCTCTGGAATGGCATCCATGTCCGGGGCAGGGAAATAGCTTTGCGTTGCCGGAAAAGGGGCACTGTGGACTTCTGACGCCACTGTCAAGGGCTGAGGGTGACGAAACCCGCCGCCGGCAGTCCGTGGTCGGTCAAGCGCGGCTTCGAACCCGTCATGGCGAGAAGACATGCGGCTAGAGACGCGCGGGGGCGGGATGGGAGGAGCAGGACCAAAAGACTGTTCGATGGGGGACCTAGGTGGGCGTGGGGGCGGCATACTCAGCTGTTCTTGTGACCGAGTGTGTTTGAGGAGGCGACGGGGCGGCGAGGCCGACTTGAGTACGCCAGACGGGGGCCTGGACTTGGCCGCCCCCTTGTCTTGTTCGTCGTCTTCGCGCAGATGCAGAGAGTCAGACGAAGAGAAGTCGTTGAAATGCAGATCATCTGCCCTAATGTCCCTCAGCGCGCCCGAGGTTGGGGCCTGCGGGGTCCGAACGTGGGAAAACTCAGAAGCCAGGCGGCCCGCCCGGTGCACATCGGGGAGGTGGTCCTTCTGAGTGTGCGTCACGTGTTGGAAGTTATAGGGACCAGAGATCATGAACTTGCGCTGGGCAGATGCATCGTCGATGGGGTCCTGCTTCACGGCCCGACGGCGACCAAAGAGGCCCGGGATGGTCGATTCCCTCGTCGGCATCGAGGTGGGAGGGGGCGGCAGCATGACGTCGCTGCCGGTGTCAGCCGAGTACAACGACGTCTCCGAGGAGCTCTGCGCGCTGCTCTCACGCCTCAGCTTTCCGCGGCGTCCGAAAAAGGTCTTGCCGAAGATCTGCACACTCTCGGGCCTCTCCCGCGGCATGCTGCTGGCCGTCGACCGGCCCGACGACTTTCTCGACAGGCTTGTGCCCTCGGCAGCGTTGTCCCACGGTGGCCGGTCTGCCGAAGCCAGTGACCTGAGCGAGGATGATCCAGACGAGGTCGTGTGGTGGCTCTGGTGC
This sequence comes from Podospora didyma, assembly GCA_033439775.1. Classification (NCBI taxonomy): domain Eukaryota; kingdom Fungi; phylum Ascomycota; class Sordariomycetes; order Sordariales; family Podosporaceae; genus Podospora; species Podospora didyma. The sequence continues at coordinate 3,028,972 of JAULSW010000007.1, forward strand.
TTGTCCCGGACGGAGGCGCGCCTCATCTGCTTGCTCAGGGCGCGGATGCTCTCCGGTGACGGCGGGCCATCCATGGCCGGGTCCAGGAGGCCGCGCATGTCGACATCGTTATGGAGAGGTTGGGGCGGCAGAGGCGGGGCCGGGGGCGCCTTGGACGCTTTCCCTCCTCTCCGCCACCCACGACGCTCGCTCGAATACACGGGCATGTTGGACACAGCCCAGATATTCATGATGGCGCCTATTGTTCCGCCGTTCGATCCGTCTGCCTCTCGCACAACGTCAAGCAGCGTGTGGGTCCAGGTCTGGAGCCACCTGCCACCTCGGCAGCAGTCACAGCTGCAACGTCCTCGGTGCTTCTCAGCTGCAAGATGGGCTGGCTGGCTGATTGGTTGGTTGGTCGGTTGGTTGGTTGGTTGGTTGGTCAGTCTGATGCTGAAGACAGAGGACGCGTCGAATTGCAAAACAATGCAATGCGACCGCTGAGTCGACAAGCAGCAGAATGGGAATTCCTCTCAGGGAAACCAAAGCAGGGCGCTGTGGGGGACAGCCCCAGGTCCATATATTATTATTGTTAGAGTGATTTCCCATCCTTGCCCTTCACAATGCGGACGCGTGCCTGGGGCCAACAGAGACGGAGCCCCAATGGCGAGGATACCGTGGACTCCTCCTATTGCCGTCCCTTAGCGGCGTGGCGCAAGGGTCCAGGGCTGCCCACCCCTTGACTGAAGATTTTGGAGCGAAGACCCGGATGGGCTGGTGAGGTGGGGTGGGCAGAGGTGCTTGCATCGGCTTGGGATTCCTTGGTCCAGTCAGCATCCGTCCCCATACATCCCGGACCCTGGTGAGCACTTCCACACCCCCCGCCGATGGATTGGGCGGCAGGTGTTGGCGCCGTAATAAACGTTGGGACGGGTCTGGCTCCGCGGCCCAGGGAAACGGGAAACGGTCGAGGATACGTCGTGTAAGGGCGGCGCAGGGGCGGTGGCAGAGACGGACGGCTGGCGTGCTCAGCACACCTTCCCTCCCCGTGGATCATGGATGATGGGATCTGCTTGCCGACCGGGATATAGCTGAGGGCACGGACATCATCAGGACGGGACCGGTTTGTTTCTTCTGGCGGCGATCCAGGAGACAACGGGGTAGGTAGGGAGGAGACAGGCAGCAGGCTTTTCTCCAGACGACTCCGTCAAGAGGAAACAGACAGAAACCGAACCAGGACCACCTAAAAATAAATGAGAGTGAGCAGGGAGATGGTTCTGGCGGGAGAATGCGAATTCCGTATGTACCGCCCTCCGTACTGATGAGATAAAAAGGGTAGCATTGGGAAATCAATATAACAATGCGTTGCGTGTCAGTCCGGCTCAAATGGCCGCCGTCTCATCGATCGACAAGTCATGTAGCCAACAACGCAGTCTCGCGAGAAAAGGCGAGAGGCCCAGCAGAAACGCAATCTCCAGCGCGTTGCCGCCACCACTGATAATGAATGGGGGAGGACGCGCGCTGCAGCGTTGAGGCGAAGCGAGCAGCCGACATATGTGCGTCGAATTATTGCCGGGAGCTTTCAGGGTTCCAACGCGGTTCCAGAAGTCCGCCGACGTGCCATTCTCACATCGCAATCAATGCCAGACCCAGGCCAATGTCGCAACGCGGGCACCCACGGGCAGTGTCGTCAATAACCGGGGTCGCATCCAAGTACGGATGTATTATTAGGCCACCCAGAGGGAGGGATTTGGTGCCGTCGCGCTGTCGCCGTCTGCGGGCCGCCATCACGTCCATGTCGGCAAGTAATTCTCTGGTAGAGGCCCGAGGAGGATGGATCTGGTTCTGGAAGTCTGGGAGTCTGGGAGTCTGGGAGTCTGGGATGGATTGGATGGGACCAATATCGCGCGGGTTGTGTTAACCAACTCATAGGCACCCGCCAATTTGGCCAACCAAAAGGAAAATACGAAATACAGTGGTGAGATGCACCAGAGACGCTGTACCATCCATCGTCTGACTCCATCTCGGGGGCCCGCCCGTCAGGTTGTCGCTGCCCAGAATTTACACTAGAAATCCTCCTACGGGGGCTGGTTGGCGAGGAGTGGTTCTTTGCTCCTTCCACGCCTACCCATACATGCCTGAGGGCATCCAACCTCTCTTTGGCAGGTCTACCCCAAGTCGACGAGAGCTCCTTCCAGAAGAGAGAGTCCCCGGCTTGAGGCAGCTTCCCCTTGCTTCCCCCCACTCTTATCAAACCCCCAGAAGTGTTAGCCCGTTTGGGCTGATCTCTAAGGTGGCTGGAGAGATGTCAGGTTAGGGTAGGTATTCCGTAGCGGGGTCGAAATCAAAGTTGCCCACGACAACACGCTGTAACGAACTCCTTGGAACGAAATGGATTGATTCTCTTGGGGGAGAGGGAGAAGACGAGAATGGAGGAAAAGCCCTCAATTCCACTTATTACTGTGGACACCCTGAACCGACAGCTCTTCAGAGTCTTGGCGAACTTCTTTCTGATGCTTGTCCGAGACTGTTCAGCCGCCATGGTTAACTCATCGCTCCTTGACATTTTTTGGTTTGGGAGCCCAGATGATGAGCAGATTCCCCAAACCACCAATCCCCGAAAACTGCTCGCCGAGAAAGCCTACACCAGGCAAATCACAGCCTAGCATGGACCAAAAGCCTTTATCACGGCCGAACATGACGTTTGCCGGCCATCGACAAGCGCAATGCGTGGAAAGGGCCCGGGCATGCTGCTAACGGTTGTTGGTTACACCAGCGGACTAGTACCAACGTATTCTAGCGTGCGTAGTGTCGTGCAAGAAGCCGGGGGGGCTGGCAGGGCCAAAAGGGAAAAAAATCGGAGGGTAAACCACCGTTACCAGACGAGGGTTCCTCAGCTGTCTGGCCGTCAATCCTTAGCGAGCTGTACATTACACAGTGCGTACGATTCTTCTGCTTCTTCCGAGGGAGGAGGTTCCGATTGCTGGTTTGAGCCAGAGCAAACACATCACATACGAACGAATGTAGGGGGAGCATATTCACGTCACACACACACACACACACACACACCTCGAAACAAAGAGGGATGACGAGGCATGGGGCATCTTCTTACGAGGCACCCAGTTTTCGATGATGGGGGGCGGCCTGTCGTGTCAACGAAGCCACTATGAAAAGGACAGACCTACAGACATTCACGCCAGCCGCGCGGGCCCTCCTCCTCCTTCTCCGCTGTTCGGTCTGATCGAAAAACGTAAGTACGAAGGGGTCAAGAGAAAAAGGAGGAGCATCGACCCTGTGCGTGTTCCTGCTTGCTGCAAGCAAGGATCCGAGCTGTGTGGTTTTTCCCTTGGCTCTTCTTCTCCAAAAGCTCTCAGGGGTGGTCCCAGCACACCGGGAACTGCTTCCTTGTCAGTTTCCGGATGTAATCCGTAGGCTCATAACGGAAAAAACCCCACAACAAAAGACTGCACTGTCCCTTCACAGAAGCGGTCAACCAGAAAAAAACATGCATATTGCGGGAACAAAAAGTTGCTTTTCCTGCTGGTGAGAATGCAATGCACAAGCAAGGAGAGAAGGAAAAAAAGTAGTTCCACCACGTAGTATCAACATGGGCTCGATTGTTATTATTATCCGAGCGAGGGTTGCGAGCGAGGCGGTGCGACCTTTTGTTTTCTTCTTTTGTTTTCTTCTTTTGTTTTCTTCATTTTTTCGCTGCTAATAACCAGACCAGACCGAACAACACAGACACAGCTCTCACAAAAGTCCAACCCGTCCGGCTCACGGATGATGATTTCCCGGCTTTGCTGCTTGGCTTTAATTCATGGTTCCGGGGAACGGGGAATCATCTGGCTTCAGGCTATTCCGAATATTTTGGAGCCAACTGTGTGACTGATTCTTTTTTCGTGGTTGGATGGGAACGACAGCTCATCAGCTTGTCACAGAGTAAGGTTCGGGAAGCGTCAAATAATACATTTTCTCAACTTTCTTATCTGACAGCTTGAGAGTTGATTCATTGATTTCTCTGCAGCACACTACCAACCACCCCCCGCCCCCAACTTGCTTGTTCATTCTTCACACTTACTCTCTTTTGTTCGAGGCTGATATCCCCTGTGACGGATTGAATCCTGAACTTGCGTCGTTGCCGACGATACGGTGCGCGCGCGCGGGGGGTGGGAGGGGGGCAGGACGAGAAGAAAGAACATGGGGCGGTGGAAGGAAATGGGGGTCGTACTCGTTCGACACTTTGCCTTCCACGGCAAGGTTCGCTGCTGCATGGAACGTCACGAAAGATCAATGGATCACATCTCAATGATATCTCGAGCCCAGAAGATAACAAGCAGCAGCAGCCCAATCTGTCTGTCCCGCATCCCCATGCCCATCCCGCCTTTTTTTTTTTTTTTTACCTTGGCCGCCGGCCTACGCCACCGTTCCAGACGGCTGGGTGAGCGGGTGGCACCTGGGGATCATTCCTTCTCTCATGCGTGCTACCCAATATTATACACTAAATCTATAACAATGTTAGTAGGTAGTACACGTGCAATGAGTTTTGAGCGGGTGGTTGTTGGTGGGATCCGCCGAGCCATTGCCCACCCGTCGGCCGTCGGCGGGAAAGGGGGACAGGATCTGGACGGACGGTGTGATACAGCGAAATCAATGACGATGCTCGGGCGAACATTGGGCAAGAAAACACCGACGTGATAATCACCAGGGTTAGGGTTGGAATTTGTTTTGGTTGGAAAAGGGGGCTGTTGGTTGTGAGAGATGTTGCCAAGGCATCGGCGCTCGCAGCGAGAGCTTTCCGAGCCGACCTCCGGGGCGGTCCAACTAGACATGCCGCACCAAGAGATATGGGAGTGAGGACGGTCCAGTCGCCTTCGAAAATTCGAATTATCTCTCCAGGCTGCATGTAACAAGGGAGAAAAAGCGGTTTTCAATATGTATCATCTGGGTATAAAAACGCAGCATATCTGCCTCTGCACATAGACAACGAGACCACAAACATACCCTCGAGCTCCTTCCGACCTGTTTAAAGTTATGACGTTTCTACGTTCGGTCATCATCACGGGGGGCACTTCCAACTTGGGCTACCACGCAGCCGCCACCATCGCCCGCGAACATCCCGACTACCTTGTTGTCATCTCGTCCCGATCAGACGGCAACGATGCCGCGGGGCGAATCAACAAGGCACTAGGCCAGAGCAATGTCGTGTTCCTGAAGCTGGACCTAGCCGGCCTTGACAGCGTGCGAGCCTACGCCGACAACCTGCGGCGACTGTCCAAAGAATTTCCTCCCATCCAAGCCCTGCTCCTCAACGCTGGTCTCCAGTTCCCGGGACAAACGAGGAAGGCGGCAGTGACGGGCATCGAGCAGACCTTCGCCATCAACCACGTCGGCCACGCCCTGCTCTTCCACCTGCTGTACCCGCTCCTCCTCCCCGCGCCGGGTGGTGGTGGTGCCCGGGTCGTCATCACCTCGAGCGGCACGCACGACCCGGACCAAAAGACGGGCGGGTTCCCAGTCCCCGTCTTTACCACGGCTGAGGAGGTAGCGCACCCGCCGCCGGCCGTCGCAACAGCAGCAGCAGCAGCAGCAGCAGGCGACGGCCGCGTCCATTACTCGACCAGCAAGCTCTGCAACGTGCTGTGGGCATATGCCCTGAACCGGCGGCTCCAGCAGCAGCGAGCGCCCCAGATTACCGTAACCGTCTTCGACCCGGGCCTGATGCCAGGCACGGGACTGGCGCGCGAGTATGGCCGGGTGAGCCGTTTCGTGTGGAACAAGATCCTGCCGCGCATGCTGCCCGTTATCCGTCTAGCCATGGGATCGGACAACGTTCATACGGCGGAGAAGTCCGGCGCGAACCTGGCGCGGTTGGCTGTCGGGCCGGATGTCGAGGGCATCAGCGGCAAGTACTTTGAGGGCGCCAAGGAGATCCCGTCGAGCAAGGCCAGCTACGACCAAAGCAAGCAGGATGACCTGTGGGCCTGGACCATCGACTTCTTGGCCAAGGGCAACGTGGCTGAGGCGGTGCAATGGGATGAGTTGAGATGATTTCGTTCATTCTCTCTCCTCTGTCTGTTGGGGATGAAAGTCGGTTCTTGGGCGTTCTTTTTGGTTGGTTGGTCGGTTAAGGGGATAATTTGGTTTGCCCTGGTTTTTTCTCCTGCATTGAAAGTTCAGTCAGTATTACACCCCATAAAAATATCACCTTTTCACTTTTGTTACTAGAAACCAGTACAAGGCACGGTACCACTCTCTCTCTCTCTCACACATGTCATTTCAAACACCGCCACCAGCCCAGTGGTAGGAAAAAAAAAGCACTTGGTGCCATTCATCGTCCACATCACGTAGGGGTTCCTGCCCACTTGTCCGCATAGGAACTCCTGCTCACTGGGAACGGGTGCATGTATTCCGTAGCGAGCGAAGCTGCATGACGCCTCTAGTCCCACAGATTTCATCATGTTTCCTTTTTAGGGGTGTTTTCTTTTGGCAACTATGTAAGTAAGGTCCCAGCCGCGAAACAGACAAGGGGGGTCTGTCCTCTTCGAAAAAATGTCCGTTTTTAGAACATGTTAGCGAAACCCCCCCAAAAAACCGGGTTTGTCCGGCTCCGTTTTCTTGTCAAAAGAACATTGAAACGGCAGACGCTAAACTCCAGTGACTGAGTGACATCATATTATCGGCGCGATAAAATAGGTAGACGTTAGGTGGGTAGATTGATTGGCAGCTCCGACAGAGTATCTCCGTATCGGCGGGTTGCTCACTCACTCTCTCACTCTCTCACTCTCAACAGGTTCTCCACTTGGGTAAATCAGATCTTCTGACAGTTGCTGATGGATCCTGGGTGTGTTTGCTCTCTCTCTCTCCCTCTCCGGATTTCGTTTATTAGGGCAGTTTTCTGTTTTTGTCGGAGGTTATTTTCTTCTTCTTCTTCTTCTCCACGGCGCGGGCGGCGGGCGTGGTTTGTTTATTAGTTAGTTTAGGGGCGTTTGCTGGCTGGCAAGACAAAGTCCCGCTAGAAAACTTCTGCCCTCTTTTCCATGCACGGAGGAGGAATCCCGGGCAGCTGCAGCACCTGCCCAGCGTGCCGGCAGCGCTTTAGAAGGAAGGAGCGGTGCCACTAACAAAGAAAAGGAGGCTGACAACCGGAGGTTCTTTTTTCTGAGTGTAGTCTTCTCGACACCAGGTTGCGGGTTCGGTCTCGTTGCCTATCTGCAACATGCCAGGCTTACGGCAGCTGATGAAACGGGTGGGACGCACCGAGGTGTAGCACAAACGCCCCGACACTGGTGTGAAAGAGCTTCCAGCTGAGTGAGGTACGGAATGGAAGGAGGAGGTGTCTACAGGGAAGGAAGCTCAAACCGAGAAAGCGTTACCATTTTCGTTCGGACCCCGCTATTAACACCCGAATAAAGCTAGACTGACTGGTAGAGAAAGCACCCCCCACAAATGCCCAGACTGAGCGCCTTCGTTCGTTCGACCCTTCCGTTTCTCGAGCGAAGAAGCTGACAAGAGGAAACATGTGAGAGCTCCAGCTTGCAACTTCCCCTCTTCTTTCCAATTTCCACAAACCAAGCAAGGACCGGATTCCATCTGCATCACTTCCTTCTCATGCATCTCCGCTCAGAGACGATGGGGGAGGGCTTACGCTGGGACCAACGGCGACGGGCAACACCCGAGACATGCGGTGTGATTTACGGATGACTTGAGCCACTCTTCATCGACTTCGAGTCCGAGCCCCTCCCTCGTACAGGGCCAACAAGCCAACGACGACAAGGAACCAGCCCTCTGTGACTCTCCACCACTACCAAGCCAAAAAAACCAAAGAGGGTATCAAATTGATGTGTCAACCAGAACCAGCCTAGATTGCTGATCAGACCTTACAGACTCACTGACACTGACGAGTCTGACTCCCTTGCTCTCTCCCCCCTGTGCTATGTGCACACACTACCGTGGTGGTCCTGTCCCGTTTCGCCCTTGTCTGTTTGTGCCTTGCGGAAGCCCGTGCTCGTCCCCACCACCGGCCGGCAGAAGAGCTGCAGGGTCGCTCAGCTGTGACCGTCTGATACGACCTCTCATCGCCCTATCACAAATGACGGGGCTGGATCGACCGAATCCACTGGTGGTCGGACAGCAGCAACACACAGACATGACACGACCCATCATCTTTCACCTTTTTTCTTTCTTTCTTGCCATCAAATCATTGCATAATCATGATACCAGAGAAACTGTCGGCTTCTCTTTTCCCTTCTGGATAAGAAATTGACAAAAGGCTGGAAGATAGACAGTACGGCCAAAGGGGGTGCTCGGAGCTGCTCGAATATCTTCTCTCTTCTCTCCGTATCGGTTCTGGTATCCGCTGCCAAATCCGGGGCATGTTACTGCCGATCTTAAGAAAAAACGTAATAGGACTAACCCCTGGCGGCAAGGTGTCAGCTCAGCCCAATAATATCCGCAAACAGTTTACGCCGTTCAAGTTACACTGAGACGGGACTTGGGTGGTCGAGTGGATGGCTGGATGAATGGATCCATGGTTCCAACTTACCTCCTCGTGTCGTCCCCAGATTGGATCAATATCTTCCCCAGAATTGAGCTCTTACAGGTACCTATAAGGAGCACACTTTTATTATACCCTCAACCCGAATTCTTCTTCGCCAAGGGCTAGCTGGCTTCCTAATGTTCCGTGCACTTGAAAAGGTTAACTAACATGGGCGAGGTAGGTGAACGCGGGACCTGCCGGCCCGTCTCGCTCAGAGGGGGTTCAAACTACCTCACAGGGGTTTCTCTTCTCTCTCTCCCATCCCGTCTTCTAATTTGTCTAGCTAGGGAAAGTTGTCTCTGACAACACCCGGTCCATGGTTCCTCCCACATAAAACCACCAAATATAAACGCACCGTCTACTGGCAACAGCCTACACCAGAAATGAGCACAGTGGGACTGGCCTGGCCTGATCAGAAGCCCCATCTGATGAGCTCATTATATTCTGTCCTGTTCTTTTGCAAACCAAGAAGGAAACAAAACCTGCCTTTTCTATCTACGCTTTGTCCTACCGTATCGTATGCATGTTACTTGAGGTTATATGAAATGTAGTATCATGGCGCGTGTTATAGCTGAATCCATGCCAGCCAGCCACAATTCCCTTTTTACATTTTCTCGGTCAGAGCAGAAGGGAGGAAAATCTTGCAAGGATGGAAAAGCTGTTCGTCTTCGAAAACGGGGTGGCATTCTCGCGTATGCCGTCTCTTTTTAGTATGATTTCATATCTCGAGATAGAAAGGACGTACCCGACGGTGTGTGTTTTGCTCACCGCTGCCAATGGATCGTAAAAGCTAGTATCTGATAAACCATGCATGGAGGTCACAGAACAAAGGAGGCAATGCTGTCCTAACATTTTCGTTACATACAAATAGAAGATTCGGGTCAATATAAAGGAGTTGGTTTCATCTGCTACTCTGCCTACTGCTTGGGTACGAAAGAGAATGTCTCGGTGCCGCTCTTGGTTTACCGTAACTTCCTAGCGCATGGGCTTTGGAGCACCGAGAATAAACGGAACGCTTAGATACTGCTCGCATCACATGCCTGGAAAATATATAATATAAACTAAACTAATTGATACTTTGAGAAGCGTTCTGACTAACACAAAATGGAATATTTGGATTAATTGTATGCGTAGGGATGAACAAGAAGTGAATTGTACTTTCATCATGTTCAAGTAAAATACCTGGCGCTAGGCGTCATAAGAAGCGTCATAAGAAGCTTCAACATCTGGCTGATAGGCCTCCACCGTTGAGTGACTGTTTTTTTTTTTGGGGGGGGGGGGGGGGGGGGGGGGAACTTAATTTCTATTTTCTATAACTGCCAGTGTGCTTGTTGCATGGCCTGTTGATCAGAACTTAAGGTCTAACAAAAAGAAGACTCGCCGCTAAATTTCCAATGAACACTACCAAAGAAAGGTGAGTAAGAAAACAAATGTGATTTTCTCGAAAGGCTATGTCCCACAAATAAAACTGAATTATACCGATAGTATCGGTTGGAATTTGGGAGGAATAAACATGAGGTGTCCATCCAGAGCTCTCGCAACTAGTATATGAGAATAGCCCAAGCTAGGGAGTATGTGGTCGCTTCCTACTAGCGCTTGGGATTGAACTGACTTATCGCCGAGCTATTATTCTTCTGATTATGAGCTGCTACGAAGTTGGTCGACAATGTCGTTGTAATACATCGCTTCCTACCTAGATAGGGAAACCGACGCTGCTGCAAATGTCTTTTCATTAAGATAGAATTAATACGAGAACACCTATGGGCCAATTTTGTAACAATACATAGAGCTGAACCATCCGTCTCGCGTCAGGGAGCAATGATGCTTTGGTGTGCCAATTTCATTGCTGGGCGGCCGGACTCGGTTGACACTGCTACTGTTTCTGGCAGAGCTGATGAAAGTCCATTTCCTTGCCGTGGGGAGTCCAATGACTTGAAATTGGGAAACCTTGATTCGGCCATGTTGAAAACTGCCCGGTCTTGACAGGGTTCTTTCGTTATCCAACCCACCTACATAGGCGGCTATTATGCCAGGAAGGAAAGGGGGTCTGGCACCATTGTCCATATTTTAAATCATAAAGCCTTTGGGAGGCAACTCTGCCGCCGTAGCACCCGGGTCTGGAGGCTCGTCCAGGCTGTCCAGCTCTGTGTATAGATAGAGGTACATATTTGAATCTCTCATTAATTATGACGAACAACCTTCCCAGAATTTTCGAGCAGGCTCTAATTGGAATGATAGCTCGGTCAGAACCTGGGGATATAGTTTGTTCTCTCATCTGGACTCATGCGACGCGGACGCTGAAGCCAATTTTGGAAACGGTGAATGCCGTGGACCCAGATTCTGGGAATTGCAGAATATCTGCGTCTATTACCCATGACGATTAGACAGAGTTCAACTTAAATATAGGGAACTGTTAGATTCAAAGAGCATAACTAGGTAACCACATGATGAACATATAAAATTCTGCTCGCGACTAAAAAGGACCCGACTATGGGGCATTCGCCCTGCCATCCGACACTCACAACTCCCTCACATTACCGCGCTTTCCCCTCCATCTACCCTCCGAGGGGTATATAAGGCAGTTCCCTAGGCACAGTTTCCCAACATATATTGGTAATTGCAGGGACCCACACCTAGCGAAACGGTAGTTGCTCAGGCTGGCATCGCCACCTTACACCTCCGCGATGAGGCCATGGGTTCGAGTCCTGGACTTTACACAAATTGCAGTTGATGCTTAGGCTGGCCTCGCCACCTTACACAATCTCACCGACAATTTTTTTTCTTCATTATTAAAGCTTTGCGTGAGTGATACCTCATGATATTCCCATATGGACGTATAGTGAACGAGGGAAAAAAAAGGGGTATTGCAGAACCCTAACCCCGAATAAAAAATAATGCCAGAGTTGCTATGTACAGTTTCTAATGTTGGACCCTTCTCCGGGGGAAAAAAGGGAGAAAAAGGAATTAAATTGCTACATTGAATTGAAGACCGGAAAAATTCAGCTGGGAAACCAAAGATGGGAGGTTTTATCCTTCGAGCTTACATACAAATTCTTCGAAACATATCTCCCATAAAGTACTGAGCGAGATTTCTACACAGAACTTACCCAATACCATCATCATCAAGGATCCACGAGCTCCGTCTCCATTTGTCGTAGTGCACTTGCCTGCGGGGACGTTAGGGACGTCGGACCTAACCTAACCAGACCTGATCACATGAAGAAACAAGTTATAAGGCCGACCTCCCAAATGGTATACGAGAGACGACACCTAACGACGAAGTCTGAAGGGGGAAAAGAGAGACGGAGTGGGGATGTGTCTGTCTGTCTGTCTGTCTGTCTGTCTGTCTGTCTGTCTTTCTTCCTTTTTTCTTCTTTTTTTTTTTTTTTTTTAAAAAAAAAAGCAATACCTTAAACTTGTCCGCCCACCGAGAAAGCAAGTCCCAATTTATCCAACCCCCGAGCCAGCCTCAAAGTCTTGTTTTCTCTAAATTTGGGGGGGGGACTGATTGTTGATTCGCTGCCCCCTCCATAAATCTCAAGCAGGTAGGTAGTTATATTTCAGCCGTGGAATCGTCGACAGTAGGTACCTAGGTAGGTAGGTAGTCTCAGAGGGATGTATCGCATTCTAAAACTTTCCGGGTAGGAGGAGCCATGCACCAGGTACCTACCGGTGGACAATCAATCATCGAGGGGGGTTGCCAAGCTGTGTGTAAACCGGGAAGGAGCAATGGCACTACCTAAGATAGACAGACAACCGGCCATCGCGGCTGTCAAGTTGTGAACCGGGAAGGAGCAGTGGTACTTGGCAATTGACAGAAACCGAAGGAGTCAGATAGTATAACCCCCCCCCCCCTCCCTCAGATGGCTTCGCTTCGCCCAAAAAGACAAAATCGGGTTGCAAATTCTCTTTAGCGCGTTTTGGAAAAAGACTCCCAATCTAACCACGCCGGGTAGAGGACCAGCAGGAACAAAAGGAGAAAGAGAGGGAGAATAGGTGGTTCGGTATCTGAGGGGAAAAAAAAAAGAGATCGGGTAGGCGATGGCCTCGTTTGCCGGGAGAAAAAGAGCACGTCTCTTTCGTAGAGGAGAGAGAGAATAGACCGAGTCCCGGTGAGGAGGGAACTTCCTTCTTTGCTTTTTGCTGCCAGATGGTATTCGGTTCGTGGGTTGCTTGCGTATAGATTTTTGGATTTTTTCTTTTTCCATCGTCGCAGAGATGGAATGGATAGTTGGAGATGCATGATGCGTATCGGAGGGGGGAAAGGCTTTTGGCAAAAGGCAAACACGAGTTTGTTCGGATTCGACGGGACCGGTGTTGGTTGCTGTATATTGTTTACTTGATGAACACGGAGGAATACTCGGACGAACTAGCTTTTCGTCGTTCCACGAGATCGGTGTGGGTTGGGTGCTGGTTGGGTGTATGAACACGGAGGAATACTCGGGAGGAGCTAGCTTTTTCATCGTTCGTTCCACGGGGAGGTTTCGTTTAGAAGATGAGAAGCGACGAGAGACGGTTCGCGAACAGAGAAAAGGGAGTGATGATGGTCGCATCTGAGCAAGACGGTTGTCAGCGCGGAAACGGGGCCAGAGATACTCATCGACGAGGAGGCGGGACCCGAACCAGTCGGGCAGGCAATCTATGGATTGTCGACTATGTGGGATAGAGATTTGGGTAGCTGGAGAGTATCAGTCGTAGGGTTCGGGTGGTGTATTTGCTGCCCCCAGAGACATTGTTCGGCTCGTCATGGGAAAGGGCTGAATGGCTGGACACAAAAAAACAAAGAAGATGAAAAAGAAATCGGTAATTCAACAAGATAAACAACAGATGACCCCCTTGGATGGCGGCCGCCACTCAACCAAAACGAGACTCCGATGGAGAGGGCCAGACTCTTGGATTCATCTGTCAAGCATGGGGCATCATAGACGTGAACAAAGGGCAGGCTCGTGTCCGGAGCCTTGCCGATGCAGGAGAACCAGCGTGTTTGGCTGTGTCGGTCGGCGACCTGGAAATTACCAGAAGCTTCTCGACAGCCGGCGCCCCATATCTAGCCGTAGGGGGTGAGACACAGAGCCCATCGTCTACCATAGTCCATCCAATTCCTACTTGCTTCAACATGTGAGTGTTCATGTGACCTGTGACTCTTACCCATCCGAGGCAAGAGTTGGACTAGGAGAGAATGGTCTGGTAAACATGATACATGGACACACCCTGTGCACAAGTGCATCGAGATTGCCTCACCCCGGTGACCTAACGTCTCACCTCCTGCTCTAGCCTGGCCGAATAGAGGGCTAGAATCCCCAAAGCTACCGCGAGTCTAAAGTCACGCTATTGTGGCGACACTAGGCCGCTCTTCGGGAAAGTCGAGCAGACTGATCTTGAACTTTTATTAATTTGCTCTCTCAGAGGTCCCCGAACTCGCAAGGGTCAACATAACAGCATTTTGATGGTCCCCGACCCCTAGCCATGTGTATAGCCAGCGTCTAAGCCAGCGAAAAGGCAAGGCGCCTGAACTTGCCAACTCGACACTTTCTCGTGATCGTAAATGACCCAATGATAGCTGGAAGCGCGAGAGGTTGTCACTTACCGTGGATGCCCGACCTCTGCCGTTGTTTAAGGGTCCAAGCATGGGGGAAAGCCGCCGCCAACAGGCTGCTCATGGCGCAATCTCAAACCTCTCTCTATTCGCCAGTTCCGGATCAAATATGCACAAAATAACAGTGCCCTCCCTTGCGGACATCCACGGCGGGTTGGTGATTTGGCTAGCGCAGGGTTCCAGAATTGGGATCCCGCGCATGCTGTCCACCATCGACGCCATGCCTGACGATTGCCCCAACAACCCTTGCCGCGACAGCCCTTGGTCACGGCAAGTGCATGCGCAACCGAAGTTGCTGTTTTAATGATCAGTGCAACGCGGATGTAGCGTGACAGAATCTCTCCTCGTGATGTGCCGAAATTCATTTTTTTGGGCAAACCCGTACGGTTCGGCCCGCCTTAATCTCGCCTCGTGCCCCCCCTCTTTGCGTGAAGAAAGATGTGAGCCGGAACAGACAGAAGCCTCAGTGGAGAGTACCTGTGATAAAAGACAGGCTGGATGTTCGAGCCGTATAAATGTGACTGAGAGTGCACGAATGTCAAAAGACGTCGTCGTTGAGACCGCTTCGGACGCTCGAAGTAGCACCGCCAGTTTCAGCCAGCCGTTGTACGAATGCATGTACAGTAGCGACTTCGGCAGAAACATGACACTGTGAGCTAGTCGAAACCTATCTTGGCCGGCATGTCCAGAGCGGTGTCAGAAGCGTAATGTGGACCGCCAGGCCCATGTAGCTGGGAGTGTGTACAGGGGGTTGAGAAGGCTTGCGTGAAATAGAAGGAACCGAACAGACCGGGGAGGAATCGAACTTGCCCTCGATCATTGGTTATAACTGCGGTCGGCGAGTCAAGGGTACGGGGCTCTGCAATGAAGGGACCTTTTGCCCGACTGGTCGTACCTAGATAACTCACCCCTATGGGCTCCAAGTTCGTCAGATGTATTTTCATGACGGCACTCGGGATGTATTGGTGCAGCAGATCCTTGCAGTGATAGAAAAGGTTGGGGGGCGGCAGCGACGAGGCCGCTTTGGGTAGGGAGTAGCCTGGGCATTGCATATAACTGAGATAGCCCAGTCAAAATGGGCCGCGAAACGAGGGGAAGGGCATGTTCCTTGATTTGCCCGCAGTCCTATGTCGTCGTTAGATACACGACGCAAGCCAGCATCAAAACACCACGCGCGGCAGGAATATATTGCCACTCGCACCAGCCCGTGACATGATATATACGACAGATGTCTTGGAGCTGAGCTAGCTTTCCATCGAGGCGTATCATCCGATCTTGGGCAGCGGCTGCTAGACTGGGGAGGCCGAGGTACTTGGGGGCTCACTGACATTCCATCGAGCAGGCAGCGTCAGTCTTGTACCCTCGACCAGTCTCGTCCTAGTCCGGAGCCGCCGAGAAGAAGAACCAGAAGTGGCCCGTGATCACTCACGGCATTTGGCCGGCCCAAGCGACGGTGACTGTCCAGCGGCTGTCACCTCATGCCCCGGGCTGTGCGATCGCCTACCAGGGCTGCGCCAGAGGGCAGCCACCGGGCAATACCGGGGAAAGCAGGGCAACTTGCCCGAAACCCAAAATTCTTGGGGGCATAGAAGAGGTCGCCGGACTCAGATCAAAACCGATCGGCTTTAATCGGTATATAGTGGCCTGAACAGGAAGATTGGAAATGTCTTCTAAGAATCAAAAGCTCAAAGAACACCCCCGGCGACTTGAAACAACGACAAGAGAACGCCCGCCAGCAGAGCCAGACCCAGCCATGTCTGAAGAGGATTTGGGCTTCGACTACAGTGCGTGGGACATCGAGGTATGGAAACTGTTCATTGCTTCCCTTTGCGTCCTTTCGTTTTGGATCGGTCTCGTTTAGAAGCGGACCCTTCCCACAAATATTCCTGATTCTGGGCGTATCGGGAGGATACGATTGACATAGAGAAAAAAGAAAAGAAGGGGGGTGGACACTTGAGATCTTGGAATTGCCTTGCATCACAAGAGGATGGAAAATGCGAGACAAAACGAGAGAAGGCTGGAACGATTGAAGGGCAGAAAAAGAGAAGAAAATACGGACTGGAGAAGGCTTGTTGCCACCAACAAATATGCTGACTTTTTTTTAAAGAACGAGCAGGTGATGGCCGGCGGACTCGGGATGTCTCCCGATTTTGGCCTCGGAGACCTAAACGGGGCCGCTAGCGGGCCGTCTCACCACAACCACGCCACCCGCCGGTCGGCCCCCGTTCAGCCGGCCTCGGCCTCGGTACCCCTGTATCCGGTTAGCGAACAGCCTCTTGTGCCCAGCTATCCACCCCTTACGACGAGCACGCCACCTTTCTTCCAGCAAGGTCTCGACTGGCAGCAACGGCAGCAGCAGCAGCAGAACCCATGGGCAGCGAGCTCTCAGGCTGTATTGACAGCTCCAAATATCAATCCTCTCGAGTATGCGTCGCCCCAACCAGACCCATTTATGGGCGATTATGTCTCACCCGCAGCACTGCAAGGCTCTCCACCGCTCGCTTTTGGCTTTTACGGCACCAGCAACCCAGGCAACGATCTCGCTCCCTTCGGCATGACCCCGGAATTTGGTGTCGCTGCGCAGGGCAGCCTGGCCGAGACGTCCGACGTCTGGTGGCAGCAGCAGCCAGATGACGGATCAAGCGGTGTCGGGCAGTCACCTTCTCAAAACAGCGTCAGTGTGCGGGCAAACAGGATGTCACCGCCTGCAACCGGCAGCAAATCGCCCACGCCGCCGACATCCATGTCTAGCGGCAGTCATAGCCACAAGAGCAAGCTGCGCAGCGCTCCCCGAACATCCAAGAATGTCCAGCACCGGCCGGCCGAGTCGCCCGAGGCGCGCAAGACGCGCAACTCGCACAATCAGGTGGAGAAGCAGTACCGCAACAGGCTGAACGCGCAGTTTGAGGGCCTGCTGAATGCGCTCCCAGACGAGGTCAAGTCCCCCACCAGCACGAGCGCCTCTGCGGGCGAATCGGACCTCGACCTCGGTGAGCGGCGCCTCAGCAAAGGTGAAGTACTCGACCTGTCGAGGCGATACATCAAGACGCTCGAGCGGAACTGCGACTCGCTCGAGCAAGAACGCCAGACCATGTTGGAGAACATGGATAGGCTGCGCGGCTTGTATGTGAAAGGATTGTCGAGTCCGGAAGAAGGCTCAGCTGGAGCCGGGGATCCCAGCTCCCAATAACACTTTGGGGGTGCTTTTTTGGAAGTTCGAATCTTCTTTTCTTTGTGCCATTTCCAGTCGAACTTCTTCTCCTTTAGCTGGGAGTGATTTTATTTTCCTTTCTTTTTGCAACAAAGCGCAAGCCTAGTGGTTTAGATTTTTGAAAAGACTGAAGAAGGGATGAAGACTGGAGCTGGGGTCTGGGAGCTGGGGGAACTAGGTTCGATACGAAACGAGTGGCTTCTTCCCCGGTTTCTGAAGGGAATTACGATATTGCTTCGTTTTGGTTCGTGGTCAAATTTGAGTTGTGCAAGTCGGAAAGACGGTCGATTGGTGAGGGACAACACCTTCCGCTGGGAAAGACCACCTTGGTAGGCAGGCACGAGCCAGCCACAAGGGTAACACTTGAAAGACATGACGTAATGACTGCTATTTTACCAATATATTTCGTAAACGACCTATTTTCTCATTCATTTTGTTGACATTACCCGCATATGATGATACCCATTGACAGTGAGGTTTGAAGCATAAGCCTGGTTGGCGGATGCAGACTCTCAGTTTCGAACCTGGAATGTCATTGACACGCCTCAATGCAATTCAAGTATGGTCTATTCGCAATATCGTGCCATGGTAGTGTTAGTATACCTTCCTAGCAGGTAGATAGAACAATGATGGAATTATTGTAGGTGTAAATGTACGGTCCAAATCCTACACAGGCTCGCCCTAAGAGCTACACAGCCAGCCAGTACGCTCGAAATGCAAATACTAGTAGAAACACACCCGCTCCGCTACCCAGAGCAGAGGCAAAGCAACCATACGCCTTCCCGACCGCCCAAGGGACATCACGCCTTTGAATCCATCCGATAACAAAATAAAAGGAAAATGGAACATGGTTCCAGATACCATGCAAGCCCAAGCCGAATTAACTCCCTCGCTCCCAGAAGCCTCCTCGCCCCGCCAAAGACAATCCCACCTGATTACCAGCAAAAACACATGGCATGAAATGCCATGCCACCACAGCTATATCCAGCCGGCACCTCCCCACACCCCTCGTATCCGCCTGGCAAGCTGGATATCCTTCTGCATGATCGTAACTCTCTTGGCGTGGATAGCGCATAGATTCGTGTCCTCGAAGAGATGGACGAGAAAAGCCTCAGCAGATTCTTGGAGCGCCTGTATAGCTTGCGACTGCCACCTCATTTCCTCGCCCTGGGGCCGGCATTGCATGGCAATCTCTCGGACCTGTTCCGCTCGTTCTCGGAATCAGTCGGCGAGTTCTCCCTCGGTGCGTATTGTTTCTTGGCTTGTCGAGCACATGCACACACATGCACACAATGAGAAAGAGGCGAAACGTACCAGTCGCGCAAATGGGAGCTTAAGGAGAAGGAGGTCGGTGTTGGCCTGGTACCTTCGGATCTCTTTTAGAGCCAGCGTGCCAGGTTTGTACCTGCGCTTCTTGCCATGCGGGACCGGGTCTCCAGCTACATCATGCGCGGAATGTCAGTCGAATTTCTGTGTATTTTGAAGAGTGAAAAAAAGAGTTGTGCAAACTTACGCTGAGCATCGCTAACCCGCCCTGCGTCGCTAGGCCGTCCTCTCTTGGGCTTGGCCGCCTTTGCTTTTGCGGATACTCTCCGTGCTGCCGCCGGGGAGGCTTTTTTGGGCGGCATGACTTTTTCTCTAATTAGGATAGGAAGCGAGGGAATGTGGCGGAACGACGTGTGAAAGTGGGTTGGTTCGGGCGCCGGCGAGCAAGAGCAGCAAGATATCAAAGGAGTGTGTGTGTAAATGGGCGAGATGAGCTTTTGTGAGGGAGAGTCTAGAGAATCCATCCAATGATGCATTGGAAGATTCCCAATGAAAATGTGCCCGCAATGGTCCTCAAATTCGGGGGGTTGGGAGCTTCAAGATTCTGGGACCCGCCCTTACCCTTCCCACGACGACGCGACCTGAGCACACAGGGCATGTCTGCGACGCGCCTGGCCTAAATGGAACAAATCGGACAGGGGGGAACCGATTTGCAGGGTTTGGGAAGCTGCGAACACCACGGCTACTTTGGTGCACCAGCCACACATTGCGGGGATGAGCAGTGCCGCACTTTAAACCTTCGTTATTACGTTACTATCCTTTTTTATACTACACTACACCATGTAGTGCCTGGGTGCCTAGCTTACCCCATCATCCCAGCCAGCCCACACCCCACGGCTGACGTCTGTCTCCATTGGCGGCGCTTGGGGCTTCGTATCGCCGCCCAGTTCGCCGCCGTTAGCGATAAAGAACAGCCGCATCTTTAAGTACCTAAAAGGCCACCTCAGCCTTTCCCCTGTTGCGACTAATTTATTCGTCCATTGCCTCACGTATTGCACTACGCCCAATCGCACAATCAGAAAGGGCAGCAACGTTTTTTTTTTCCTTCCGAAAGGCGTGCCCGCCGAAGCACCCAGTTGCAATCCTAAACAACGAGGCGCGCCAACTGTCTAGGTGGCCTTCCCGCCTCCCCGCCGCAGCCGGCTTCACCGAAACTTTGGAAGCTTTGCGATTTCACATCACCACCACCACCACCCATCTCTCCGCAATCATGGACCAGATAATGGGCGACGGCGGTCGCTTTCCGCTCGAGACGTGGTTCTGGGAAATGCCCATCTGCACAAGATGGTGGACGACAGCAACCCTTTTGGCCAGCGTGCTCGTCCAGTGCAAGCTCTTCACGCCCTTCCAGCTCTTTTACAGCTACAGCACCGTCTTTAGAAAAGCAGAGGTAATTAATTTCTCGAAAGTATCCCCCCCTCTTGGCGCGGCGCATCTTTTTGCTAAAATTTCTTATCTCTCTCTCTCTACAGTACTGGCGACTGTTGACAACGTTCCTCTACTTCGGGCCCTTCTCCCTCGATCTGCTCTTCCACGTCTACTTTCTACAGCGCTACTCTCGGCTCCTCGAAGAATCCTCTGGGAGGTCGCCCGCGCACTTCACCTGGCTCCTCCTGTACGCGACGGCGAGCCTGATCCTCATGTCGGCCGTTGTGACCATGCCGTTCCTTGGCCACCCGCTCTCGTCCACCCTCGTGTACATCTGGTCGCGGCGCAATCCCGACACGCGCATGAGCTTCCTCGGCCTGCTGGTCTTCACGGCGCCCTACCTGCCGTGGGTGCTGATGGGGCTGAGCCTGGCCCTCCACGGCATCGTGCCCAAGGACGAGATCATGGGTGTTTTGGTTGGCCACGTGTGGTACTTCTTCAATGACGTTTATCCTCCGCTACACGGTGGCTCGCGGCCTCTGGATCCGCCCATGTGGTGGCGCCGCCTCTTTGGTACGCTTCTTTCCTATTTTTCCGGGTTACCTTCGTTGTGAGAAAAAAAGAAAGAAAAAAAAGGACTGACTCATGGGGTTGCAGAGACTCGGCCGCGCGAAGCAGAAGATACCGCCAACGGCACCGACAACGAAATTGCGGTTGCTGGGGCGGGGGTTGTACCGCCAGAGGTACGATGAAACCAAAAAATTCGAGCGCGGTAGATTGTATAAACTCGCGAGCGGTGATTATTTTCCTATATGGTCGTGTAGCGCTTTATTTTTCTCTCTTTTCTTTTAGAGAAATTTGGGGAGGTAGGATTGATTTGTTTTATGAGGGAATCCTTAAGTGTGAGAAATTACAAACAGCAAATGGGGCGTAAATAACAACCAAACCCCAGATCAGTGCATGCGAGAGGCGTTTTTGGGCGGGGGGACGAGGCAATGAAATCAATTTTGTTTATAACATGTAGCAAAGACGGCGCCGAAACACGGAAGCAACACAAATGAAGGGGCACGATACATACCTGTCCGGCCTGTAGAGGGTGGGCAATGTTCATAAGAGAGATATTGACTCAAATACCCAATCGTTATATATAGTATATCTGTATATATAGGGGGATATCCGGAGGATGATGGAGGAAGAAAGCTTTATTTAATCGAACTGCCTATCGTGAAAAAGAAACGAGGCACGTTTGCCAAAAAGTCCATCGCGAAGAGAACCATCATCATCGTCATAGATAGCCACGACGTACCAACCAAACTTCCCCATTACGGCCTCTGTGAAATTCAGAGAAGCTATGCGAGGAAATGGGAGGTGTACTCTTTTCGGTACGGGTTCGCGTCCAAGTCCTCCGACCTGTTCAGCGGCGTCCACTTGGGCTCCTCCTTGAAGAGGCGCATCGCCTGGATGTACTTTTTATCAAAGCCGTTAGTACATGATGCCACGCTGACTTACCACATGCAACGAAACTAACAAAAAAACTCGGGCGGAGAGAAATAGAGAGATATAGAGAAAGAGAGAGAGACATACGTTGGTTTCGTCGGTGGTGAACCGATGGTAGATACCCGCAGGCAGGATAAGGAGGTCGTCCTATTGGATTCCAGAGTCCTGTCAGTCCTCGCCGCCGCCATCCAGCCAACTAAACCTAGGTAACTAACTACCTCTACCTAGGCAAGCAGCTTTATGTAAAAGAGGATGATGATGATGATGATGATGATGATGATGATGATGATGATGATGATGATGGGGGAAACATTACCTTGTCGAGCTGGATGCGGACCCACTGGTCGCCCTTGTTGCGGACATCAAAGTAGCCGTGGCCGTCGCGGATGTAGCGGATCTCCTCGTCCTCGTGCAGGTGCTCGTCGAAGAAGGACTTGACCTTGGCCTCGTACACGTCGCCCATCTTCTCGGGCGACACGGTGATCTCGTCGCGGTTCTTGTAGCCGCGCTCCGCCGCCAGCTGGTTCACCCCCTCGATGTTCTCAATCCGGTAATACAGAACCCCCAGCTTGCCGAGGCTGTCGACGTCAACTGCCTTGCCCGAGTCGTGAGGCAGGCGCTGGTCGCCCTACATAAATTGAGAGGTTTTGTTCTAGCTTCTATCATATAGGCAGTGTCTATATGTATAGATATATATACTTATGCATATAAATTTGTATGCAGAGCTAGGCTACTTACAGGGAGGTTGTCGTAGAGATAGGCTTTCATGATTCCTTTTTTCTTTTGTTACTTCTCTTTGCAGTAGAAAAGAGTAAGTCCTGTGAGAACTCGGTTTTAGCGCGACGTTGAAGAAATCGGGAGAAGGTGGCTAGCCAAAAGATATGAAGCTGAGCAACCCAAAAATTAAATTCTTCTCATTTGCCGACGGTCACCTGAGGTATCTAGTTATTATGATACGTTTCTGAATTTACTCACTCGATGAAATGATGGATCGGTTCAACCAGTGAGCTTGCTTGCATGTCCGAACGGCAGAACCCGGGTGACGTAGGCAGGAGGAGGGGTTTGTGAACAAGGGCCCAAAAATTGCGCCATCGGATCGATGTTCTGGAACGATCTGCACTAGCGCATCCCCCTCCTTTCCCTGAGCTGGGAGGCACTAATATTTTTGGCCCACAATATCGCTTCCCAGGGTTAGGGTAACTAAGGTTGCTTTGGAGACCAACAGAATCGCTGCAGTACTTCATGTTCAAGCTCAGCTGTGTTCAGATAGAACAAGAGCTCTGTGAGAAGCTGTTACTAATAGTTTCTGTACTTCTAAAGATAGGTAGGTATTCTCCACGCTCTTCGACAACCCCCTACTACAAACTCGTACTACAAACTCTCGACCAATGTAAACAAAACACCAACTCCTCTCCTGTTCATCTTGGTCTGCCTGAGGCATCAACCCATTTCCCAAAAAGGCTTGGCATTCATACCCAAAAAGGGGCTTGCATCCATCCATTCATTCAAACATCAACAAAACCACCAAAAAAAGCTCTCCCCTTGTTGTTCACGACACTTACATCGCCAACCATCGAACGGGATAAAGATTCAAACAAGACAATGTACTAGAGTAAGAAATAAAAAAATCTGGTATTCCACAAATGCAACTGAGATACTGACCCGGAGTCAAAAACCCCCAACAGGGAAGATATGACTGCAACGAGCACCAAATGGAATAGTCCCCTTCGACTCAAGTCACATTTTGAGGACAACCCCCCATCCAGCCCTAGCGACAATATTTCCAACTGATCGACTCAAGCCAAAGCCCAGGCGCAACCTTTCGGCCAAAACGAATCAGAGCCAGTCATAAGTCCCGTGCTCAGTTCCAGCTAACTCCAAATTCCGCGCTCAAAATCAGTGGGAATCATTAACACCCTAGAGGCGTGCCGACCTACAATTGCCTATAGCTTAGTCATACTTGCAAACATCGACTCTCGCCGACATAGCTCCGGTGAAGTGGCGAAACTCCCAAATTGTAATGATCCCGTCCCTTTTTCTTTGGTTTTTGCCGTTGTCCTCGAACTCCGGCCCGATGTGTCCAGAATCCACACGTATCGGATGGCATCGCTCACGGTACTCGCTGCCCCATTCCTGTTTGTGCTTATATGGAATTGAACGAGAAGGACCGAAATCCTCAATCAAGGCCTGCTATGCTGGTCCAAACGCCGGTAAATGCTACGACACAGCTAGCCCAAAAGGGTATTCCCGTCAACAACGCCGGTTCTCCGCATTTAAGTCCAGCCAAATCGGTGAACGTCCCCTCAAAAGAAGTGTTGTTGCTCCACGTCATATCAGGAAAGCTCGTCCCCGGTAGTTGCGGTCCCGGTCAATCGTAATTTTGACACGAGGTGCTATCTCGGTGCAAGATCCGGGTTATCTGGCCAGGACTGCTGGAACTGCTGAGAGTTCGTGCTGTTGTCAAAGACATATGGCCCGCTCCACGTGGGCGGCTCGTCTTCTGAGTTCATGTTATTTTGATCCGGCTCATACTTGACCATGTCTCCCGTGTCGGGAAAATTGGTCGTCGCAGTCGGAAAGCCAGCCATAATCCTGGAGCTGGCGTCAGGAGCGCCAGTCGCACCCAACGTCGCAGAGCCCGGCTGCCCCAAGGACACTGCCGCCGCCATAGATGCCAAGTCCCCTCCATTCGCGTATGGAATCGACGCTCGACGTGCCGTTTCCAAGACTGCGTCTCTTCCGTAGGGGTTCCGATTATCGCTTCGAAGCGCCGACACTGACGCGTGGCGGCTCTGAGTGTTGGGCCGACTGGGCATATCCTGGTAGTTATACATGGTTCCGTGGGTTCCGTGGGCTTGTGACTGCTGGATATAGAGACCCTGGGATGCCTGCGGGTCAAACTGCAGAGCATGCTGGGGATGGTGTTGGTGCTGGGTATGGTACTGGGGATGATGCTGCGTTATCTGCTGCTGCTGGTGATGTTGCTGAAGATGATGTTGTTGTTGTTGCTGCTGGGGATACGGCGGCAGGCCGTACTGGTGGGTTGTTCCAAACTGCATCTGCATATGGGGAATGTGCGGGGCGGAATTGGGCCGTCCTATCTGGGGTTGCCAGCTGCTTGGTATATTGATGTTGACATGATCGCCACCGTTAAAGATATCGTCTTGGTCGACGGGAGTTCGGAAGTTCCCCCCAGAAATGAGGGCAGATCGCGGCACAATATGTGCTAGTCTGGGATCCTCCGTGACGCGTTGCAGGTGATGGTTTTTGACATCGTCGATGTTGTAGTACGACACAAGGTGGTGCGATATGCCGTTCCAGTTTATACACATCGTCTTTTTGATTAGCCCGCCCTCCTTGAATGGGTACGAGTCAACAAGGGACCCAACAAGCGCGCGGTCTTCGTCGTTCGGGGGTGAATCAGCCGTGGCCGCGGCCGCTCCGAGGGCAGTCGTATTCGACCGCTGTTGGTTATCGCTTGGCTTGGTAATGCCACCCTTGGGAGCTGGCGTGCTCTTCTTCTTCAGTGCCTTCTTCTTCTCGCCGGGGGCAAAGGCACGCTCCAACTCGCGGTAGATAAGGAAGTTGCCCAATATCCGGCTCGGACTCCAATTAAACCCGTCAGTCCAACGCTTGATCCCCGAGGCGTGCTCTTCGTAAATGAACGTGTTGCCGCTGATAATCAGATCAGCACGTTCTCTGTCGTGGGGCCGGCGCGAGACGTGGCTAAGCTGTCCGGACAGACAAGCCTCGAAGAGGATCAAGGCGTCCATGGTTGTTCTGACATAGCCATGCCATGTCGGTAGCAAAGCCTGGTTTTGTATCGCCTGGTTCTGAAGTGACGGGTGCACATTGGAAGACATAGCTAGCTATTATTTTCTCGGCGACTACTGTGAAGCAAAAGCATGGTGAGCTGAGAGTTTGTGAGAGCTGGCATAACCCCTGAATAGAAAGCCGAGGGCGAGTTGCGGGGAAGATGGGATGGAATAGGATGGATAGATGAATGGAATAATGGACGAGTTGATTGGGAGTGGAGGGCGCGTACTAAGAAGGCGGGCATGCTACGAAGCACGAAAGCGTCAAAGTATATCAGTAACGAGAGTTTCGGCTGATGAGGGGTCAGGGTTTACGACAGCTCTAGCGCGTTGTGTCGATGTGGAATGTGGGTGTTGGAGATAAGAGCGGGTGGTGTAGGAGGGGAAAGGGGAGCGTAGATGCCCGTTTTCCCCCGTTAAGATCGGGGGTGTGTGATGTCTGCTGTATGCTGTCGAAGAGAACAAGGTTAAGGTACGACGGTGAAGACGATGTGGGCGGTAGGCGGAGGCGGAAGAACTTGGCTGTATTCGTTTCGCGTGGTATGGGTAGACGATGGCGGCTGACAGAATGAGAAGGTTGCGTGGAAGTGAAAGGGCAAAGAGTTATGCTCACCTCAAGTCCAATGGCTGCCGCCACCGAAGAAAACAAACTTCAATCCACGCAGGAGCGAACGGTCTGAAAGGGTGAATGGCAGGAGGCAGGAACGGTTGTGGCCCAGTCCTGAAAAAATAACCCTCCCTGTGCTCCCAAGAAAGAAAGAGCGAGATGCGGTCGGAGGAAGGAGTGGAAAAGAAATTCACTGCCAGAATCAGCACCAGCACCAGCACCAGCACCAGCACACCAGGGAAGGAGGCAGTGACTGGCTGATTTGGTTGGCAGTGTTTCGGACAGCTAGCTTGCTTTACCCCATACACGAGAGGAGAGTCGGTAGGGAGCCAGTCTCCAATGACGATTTGCTTTGTGCTCTTTGGTAGAAGGAGGAGCGACAGGCAAGAAACCTTGGAGTTCTCTAGTCAGGGCGTAAAAGTAAGTTTTTTGAAGAGACAGAGGACCTCTTCAGACATATATTTAAGGAATAATTCGATAATGTGCTGGTAGGCAGCTTTGTATGGAGCCCACCGAGCCTTTGAACACCCCGTGGTTGAGCTCGACCCCTGTTCTCCACGATCCGGCTTTCTCTCGCGCTCGATGGCGTCGGCAATCCACTCCACCAACGACGTACCAAGGACTGGCAAATGCAAGTCCAAACCTTGAGGCCACTCCTAGCTCCGCAGTACTCGAATTCCACAGCGCACGTGTCGGCAGGTTGGAGTGGACAGAAGAAAGGCTTGGGGTCCATCATCCAGCCAGGCCGGTTTCGAACTGTACTGTACATAAAGGTGGCTTGCTTTCTCGTTGCAGACCCTGAGTCCCGTCGCCATATATCAAGACTTCCCCATCCATCATCTTGTAGCTGACTGAGTGGCTTAGGTCGTTCATGTTGTTGAGAAGGGCAGTGGAGACAGACGATGCGATAGCTAGCAGAAAGAGGCGCTGCAGGCCTAGCGTGATAACGGGACTGATTGTCTTGCGCACATCACTCACACTGGCCCAGGCACTCGACTCCCGCTAGCACAGTAGGACTAGGGCTATAAACACCAAGAGCGGCTTCAGGTTGGTAGCCTGGGAGACAACTCGCACGTATTGTTGGCACCGCGTCCTGCGTCGAGACTCACTCACTACCTACTACATAGCTACCATGCAAGAGCCTAGAAGACGAACGGCTCTTCTTTCATTTAATTTGGATGGAATAAGGCGTGCGACTGTTCTCTGATCATGGAACGAATCAACAACCAAAAGCTGCCGGAGCAGACCAGCATCCATCTTCCCCAACAATTCCATCGTTGAAGCTTGGTCAGGCGGTGTGGGAGCTCGACTCTACGGCCGTTCAAGTCGCCCCGTGTTGGTCCTTGCGCAAGCCGTGGGCCCAGGATTTGTGGTGGAGCAAGGGGAGCTCGGTGGGCGAGGAGATCAGTCGTACGCAAGCAGCTACCGCCAGGGCACGACCTCCGGGGACCGAATGTATATGGGTAGGATGAGGCAGACGAGTGTTTCGATTTTTCACCAAGCCCCGGAGCAGTCAATGACTACGATGTTAGGACCAGCGAGAAATGAGTACGGCCCACAACGACGCAATGCAGCACCTGACAGGCGTCTTGTAGCAGCACATGAGGAACGGCTCCTGATTGTTCCAGACCAGTTGCCGCGTCTGGGAGTCCACCGTCTACGCCCGAACTGTTTCTGATAAGGGGCGGCTCTCGAGGTGCAACACTCGGATGTTCTGATACATGTCCTTGCGGTGGGGAAATTTATTTACGTGCATCTTAGCCTTATAGCCGATACAAACTCCCCGACGTAGGCGTGTAAGTGGGTAAGCATCTGCACTATCCTGCAGTACACTAGCTGGCGTAGCTGGTATAGCCAGCTGCTAGTGTGCAATTGTGGTGGACATGAGACGTGTTCTTGGATGCCGCATCCTTTGTGTGCTTGATCCATACGCGTTTGTCCATCTCGGGTGTCTGGTTTGTCCCGCACATGTTGGAATTGAACTTTCAGGGCACCAGACACGACATCCACTGTATCCTGGGAGGTACATGAGGACGCTTTCACCGTCTATTATTTTATAAAGGAACATATTTTTGCTCAGCTGCCGGCCCATTGCAACCACTGAAGGCAAACAGCAGGCGCGGTGAAAGACAGAGACAGCTTGGGATGTCGGACAACAACTACGTCCCATCTCACTGCTTCCATATCGCCCGCAGTCCGGGGCGTGGCGAGGGGAGTAAACAAGGGGTATGGCCGAACATCATCCACAGTGACTGCCCCAGCCACCTGCTCAGCTGCTGTAGCTAAACATGTGCTTCTGTCTCCCCTGGCATTCCTCGCCACTCGGGAGGGGTGGTGGGTTGCCGCATGACGCCGTGTACTTTTGGCATCGTACGCTTCCTGTATCATCTCATCTCTACGATCACCGACCAATCTGATCAATAACAAACAGCATGCAGGCCTTTATCTGCTGGCTGCGTCCTCACGGTTGGAGATAAGAGTCGAGAACATGAAGCTATGGGTCAAGATCCCATACGCCCTACCAACCTACCAACCTACCACCCTACCACCCTGCCCAGCTTGTCGATCGTGCTCCAGCGACAGGAAGCACAGCCAGGGGGCCCTGTCTAGTTGCGATCCAACAGCAACACTAGGCCGTTAGTGTGGTTAGAGCGGCAAAGGGGGCAAACCTTAATGTCACCACCACATACATTTGGCTGACGACACCTGTTCACCAGATATGTGTAGACCTGGGTCAGCCCGAGGTGGCTTTTTGAAAGAGAGAATATGCGAGTCTACGGTGGGAGAGAGGCTGAGAAAAAAAAAAAAAACAGAAAACCCCCTTGATCTTCAGTGCTTCAGCGTCTTCTAGGTTTTATACACGTTTTATTCCACTCGACAGAAACTTCAACACACCGTTTCTTGTCCACTAGCATAACACGACGACATCCACGCGTTCCTACTTTATGAGCAGGGTGGGCCGAATCCCGTATTTGGGGCCCCTGCACCTGGATCAAAAGCACCGAATATTACGGCACCATGCCAGTGGTTCGCCAGATCTGTGGAGACCGTTGAGATGACCTGGGCTACCTTAGCTTGCAGACGACGCAGGCCTATTGGATACCGCAGTTCCCACTCAGATGTATACGTGCATGCGGTGATGCAAGAAGGTCAGGTAGGCAAGGTAGATTGAGTAGGTCATCACTTTTCTTGTGCGAAGGGAGCGGGGAAGGTGTCTGAGGGGAGAGGGCGCCTCCCTCTCCACCCCCTTCCTCCAATCAGACATGCCATCATTACCATCTTCCACCCCCTCTCCCGTCTCCCAAGGACTTTTGGTCGGCAGAACTCCCTTGGCAGCAGCAGCAACCTCAGCTGAATGAAGGGGTCGGTCAAATGATGATTGTTGGCTCATTTGTTGAAGGGCCAATGGACATCATGATGAGGAAAAAAAGGGAGCTGCTTTACTTGGACAGACAATAATGGCACCCGTTAGGTGTTCTGCAATTTTCTTGATTCTTGATTCTTGAAACCCAAATACCCCAGTTCTCTATTTGAGGAAAACCGTTTCTGGTATGTTTGGATTTTCCGTACTTTTTTTTTTTTTTGAACCCCCAGCGTTCCTTTAAAGATGCTTTTCTTTTACTGCAGGAACGCAAAGTTCCCCCCCCTTTTTTTTTCTGTAATTACTTGGGCAAAGTTTCAGGGGAAATAAACGTAGAGAAGACGGGTAAAGGATAAAATATGGCACGTTTTTTCTCGATAATCAAAATAAAACCGTCCCTGAAGACAGGACAAACTGAGCACCCATTTGTTAATGCCCAAGGACTCCGAGACAGAACTGAGAAGCGGAGGAACTATTGATAAAGAATCAGCTGCCAAGGACCGCCGACATGAATCATAAATGCTGAATATCTTTTATTCTAGTTGAGTTTTTCACCTGCCTTAATGATTGGAAGCTAAATTGAGTTTCAAACAGACGGTGGGGAGGGGAATTATGGTTTCACGTGTCATTTTTGCTCCCCCGGCGAACGCCTCCTCTCGAAAAAGCTTCTGATTTTCAATTTCACCTGAGCTTGGATCTCCATATCGGCGTTATTTCTTTATCAACCCCCATTTTGTCGGCCTGGGCATGAAAGAGACAAAAAAAGGCACAGTTGGTAAATGAGGCGGGACGACAGGAAATGACTGGGCTTTTTCTTGGTTTTTCTTTTGGCTTGGTTTTAGTTTGTTCTTAGCAGTTTTTTATGCCACCACCGTTGAATGATAGGACTTGTGATTCTTTTCCGGTAAAAAGTTATTTTTTCCTCGACTTTTTTTGGGGGTTCTCTAGGTACACCATGAACTAAACCCCCGTATGCTAACCTACTGGATAGAAAAGAAACACGCCAAAGTTAACAAACATGAGGTACATATTTAGAATACCTATTTAATAGGCTCTAATCTCTAGGGTAACGGTTCATGTCATGCTTAAAATAATCTCTAATTTTCACTGAGAGGGTTTCGTTTCTTCTTTTTTCGCAAGTTCGTATCATCTTATTATTTCAGACGATGATCAAAGTAGAAGAAACAGAGGGAACTTTTCGGTCATCATATGCAAAACGAGTGGATAAGGCAGATGAAGAGGAGATTGATTCCTCAACATATTAACAACCACATGATCCTCCCTCTCCCCCGGCCCCCCAACACTCACCTGTGGAAAGACAACAAACACACCGAGGACACACCGATGACATCCATGACTTATGGTTGGTACTGTGGTGCACACGCACACCTCGGTGAGTACTCATCGTCCATCTCCAAACCAATATTTTTTCTCCCCAACCATAAGCTTCATCTAAGTTCTGTCGTCATAACATGGTACCCGCAAAACTTACACCAAAGAAAATCAGTTCAAGAGCATCATGTATTCTAGAGAGGAGTCCCTTTCCAGGCGCCCCCACACCGCCAGCCTGTCTCCTCCCCAGTGCGTTCCGGGGACATGAAGAACTTAAACCCCCCCCCCCCCCCCCCCCAAAAAAAGGAAAAAACTGTCAGCCAAGGGCCACACACACACAAGACGGGAAAAAATAAGGTGAACTTCCCCACCACAACATCAGTGTCTCCCCCAGGACACGTTTAGTAGGTACCTAGTCTCCTCCTTTCCATGGCTGCCTATGGCTGGCTGAACCCGCCCCCCAGAAACAAAACTACCAACCCCCAGGTACTAATTGTTTCCGTACCTGCGTCTAAAGTTAACTTACACGCACACAAACACAACCATCCTCTTTTTCGCGTCAAACCTGTTCCCCCGCTCCCTCCCTCCACGTTCTTTGGGCGGAACAAGATTCAACTGGTATTTTGTAGTATATGCGCATAATGTCTAGGCCACGCACAGAAAACACAGATGAAGTAAAAAAAAGCTACACAAACGCACCACCGCCGTTGGGTGACCAGAACTTTTTCCCTCCTGCATGGTGGGTTGGGGGACGCAGTGTATCAATATCCCATTCATTGATCCATCGTGTGTGTGTGTGTGTGTGTGTGTGTACGCGAGGAGAAACACTCGGATAGAGAAAGAATTACCTAGGTACCTCACCTAGGGTATCCGTCCCAGCCTCTACCCACCTTTATCGTCATAATGCAGACGCACCAATGGACATGATTTATCCATGAATCAAAGAACCCAGAAAAGAGTAACAATACAACACACAAAAATAAGTTTACAAAACATATCCATATTCAGTCGAATCAGTTGCTCTGAAAGAACCAAGGCACCAAGTGGCCGTCGAGAGGCATAGGCGTGCCTGGTACCTCCATGGGTACGGGTACGCTTCCCTCAAACACGCCCAGGCCGTCCGATCGGTTCTTCGAATCTCCGCCGTTGATCGATGATGATGAGGATGAAGGGGGGTCACCACCCTCGGTCTGAACGATTACCCCGGCTTCCCAATTACGACAAGTCAGCTTCGGCTGTGCAGTACCTCGGTCTTTGACAAGCCGGCCCCTGGATTGTTGAAAGGGGCAAAGCCCATCCGGTTAGCACATGTTGAGGATGATGTTTCCAAGTTGGCAGACCACATAGTACCGCATCTGGACTAGACTAGCCGCCATATTTCGGCCCGGGGGGAGGGGTTAGACTTACCATGCGCTTTCCGAGAGATTTGCACTGCCTACGTATGCAAAGCTAGGGGTGGTGGCGGCTTCTAGACTCGGGGATTCGCTATCCTCCGCCTGCCGCCTGACAAAAATGATCTTGCTGTGCATTAGCAGCCCTTTGCGCTTTGACCTGCAGTCTCGAAGGACATCGTGCGGGAATGACGGCGCTTTCCACCAGCGGTCCTGGAAGCAGATGGTCCCAGCTCCCTGCAGTCGTCATCAGCACACTTTCGACACTGCATGTGTTGGGGACGAGGAGATAGGACCAACATTTCGTCCACCACGGCTCTGCACGACTGTCTCATGCGAGGGGAAGAACACGCGGACATGACTCCTGAGGTTTTTGTCCGCTCCGCCCTTGCCGTTGCGCGCTGCCCTGGACTCATACTCTTTCCGACCAGAGTCGCCTGCTCATGTCAGCATCTGAATGGTGACTGGTATACGAAGATACAACATACCTTGGCAGGCATTATAGAGACCCTTGAGAAGAGTATCATTCAAGGCACCTAAAGAAGCACACTATTGACAGTTAGGATAACCAGACAGACGTTTTGTCGAAATGCCCACATACCACATAATCCATCTCGACGGGCCTTTTTGAGCCAAGGCCAAGGGCATTGACGGCGCGACCAAGTCCGCAATAGCCTAATAAAAGGGATGTCATCAGCCTTGCGCGCTTAGAGATGGCCAGAGTAAAAACTGACCTGTTCTTCTCCATGCATCTCCCGAGCTGTGGGAGCCAGCACTGGATATCAATAGTGTCAGCAAAACTGGAACGTCTCACGCAGGCACCAACGGCAATAACTTACATTGTGTGCACGAATCCATAGCGACGGGTCTCCGAAAAGTCGTATTTCCGCAAACTGTTCACAATCGCCGCATCCAAGCCCTGGGCGTCAAGAAAGTAACAAAGGTCTTCGCCAAACGGAGTGAGCTTCTGAGCATCCTGCAGCTCGGTACTCTCCAGCTTTGGGAGGTCTATGATGAAGACCATCTAGCACAAGCAAGATTGTTAGAATAGCGGTGCCTAGTGGCGAAAGGAAGAGGGCAGTTCTTACGTTTTCCATGGTACCCGTCTCGCCCCAATCGTAGGGAACCAGATTTGCCGTGGGCACGACGATTCGAAAATAGCCATCATACTTTAGGAGCTGGAGTTTTGAGTGCATATAACCCATCCCTTTCATCGGGGGAAAGCAAAATCGGACGTTGTCTTTGTTGGCTCGAGGCACGCTGGCAATCATTTCCGCTTGCTACAGAGGGTTCAAGTGTTAGCCTTCACTCTGCCAAAGGAACGCGGGTTTAATATGTAAGGATGACAAGGTCGGGTTGCTCATCTGTCACTCGTGACAGAGGGTAAATTATATAGTTGGGAGGGATTTAACAAGAGAAAATGATTCACGAATTTGCTCTTGTCCTCCCGAGCAGCCTCACTTACATGTGCTTCATTTTCGGCAAAGGCAACCAGAATGACCTTTGTACGCGTAAAGTTGATCTTGGCCATCATCCATTCATCGTCCCATTGGAATGAGCTCAGCACGGCCAGTCTGAGCTGGCTTTTCTGCAGCACCTCCTCGATCTTGATGTCGTCGCCTAGTCGTGGCTGGCCGTTAACCCATGTCTTTTTCACGACACCGCGAGGGAATGGGAGGGCACTGGCGTGGCCAGTATCTTTATGTCCCTCGAGCTTCTGGCCCTCTGCTCCTCGATAGCCGCTCGTGGACGGAGACGTGGTGGTAATTTTCCGGCGCTGCAGTGGTCTGGACTCATTTGTACCGCCGCCAGAAGTCGCTTCGAGCGACGAGTCGGCCTTGCGCTTGTTCAATCTCGCGAGACGCTCTTCTTCCATCTTCTTCCTATCGTGGCCGAGCAAGCCAAGAGTCAGGGGTGGTGTTAGCAGCACTGGAGGCTTATCACCGTCGTCGTTGGTCAAATCTATAGCCTCTGTCTTGTTGTGGTTGTTGTTGTTGTTGTTGTTGTTGTTGTTGCTGTTGTTCGCGGCGGGGTCTTGGGGGCCTTGGCCCAGCGACATGGCGATGGCCATGCGGAGGGCCTCGTCGTCATCTAGATCGCTGCCGTTCATCTCTGCTGCCCAGTTTTCAGCCATAGCGACGATCCGACACAGCAGTCGGACAACACGATGGCGTAATTGGGAAGGGGTGACTTGAACACTGCGCAATGGCGGGCAGCTCGCGTTTCTCTCAAGGGAACGCGTGCCCCACCGTCGCTGGTTGCCGACGTAGTTGACGCGAAAACATGTGACCGTAAATTAAAGTTGAGTGCGTGCATGCAGGGGTGGGGTAACTGGATTTCCAGCTACTTACTAGCACTGTTCTCAAGTGAAATGTCTTGGATGGGTTGCAAGGTTTTAAAAATTGCAAAGCAAAGGACTGAATGTCTCTTTGTTTTGCCTACCTACAAATTCGATTCCATTCGTCCTGATGGACGTGAAGCTCTTGATTAGACTTGATGTTGGAAGGTGCTAAATTGTGGGGAAAACCCGGGGAGACAAAAACCCAGGAACACAAGCAGCGCCGGCTTGGCCAGCAAGCGGGCTAGACTTGAAACTGCGTAGCGCAGTAAATAGCCCCCAAATTTTTGATGTCGAGCCGTTCGACATGATTGTCATTTCTGCCCAGTTGCTGTTGCTGCTGTCCCGTGACATCCGCCCACCTTCTCTGTTAACCTCTCCTTGTCGCCCTCATCAACTGCGATCGACGGCGAGCAGGTGCATACATCCAGTAGGGAACCTCTCGAATAATTCTAATATTTGGCTGCCAGCTCCAGACAGACGTAATCCCCAGGGCGGGCTTGGCGCTTGAGTGGTCCTCTCTGCCGTGTACACCAGTAACCGGCGTACCTCCCTACCTAGCCAAGTATGCAATAGGGCTCAACGCCAGCTATACCGGCCAAATAGTTCGCAGTCTAATCATGCTCATGCTACGACTAAACGCTTCTGTGGGGGCTCACAGGCGCAGCCCCCTTCTGCTGAAAGCCTCCGCGACGACATGTTATGATCACCAAATACGTTGCCTTGGTGGCTTTTCAGGCGTGAATTATACATATCACTCGCCAGACACAGGGCGTATGGCAGGGGGGAGGCCACATCATTTACGGCTGCAACATGGCAGCTCTCAGTCCGGTAGTTGCTTGTTGCGCAGCCAGCAACAGCAACAGCAGCCTTGCCGCCCTCAACAGCAAACTATCATTTCCCGCATGCATGCCAGGCAGTTCGCCGTGTCAAGGTGTCGTAATGAGACTAGCAAG
Organism: Podospora didyma; assembly: GCA_033439775.1. Lineage (NCBI taxonomy): Eukaryota > Fungi > Ascomycota > Sordariomycetes > Sordariales > Podosporaceae > Podospora > Podospora didyma. Next base: position 3,064,288 of record JAULSW010000007.1, read on the forward strand.
GAGCCAGAGTAGGGAAATCCTTATTCGCCCATTTCATTCTATCGTGTCCCTCTGTCCAATACAAGAGGGAGAAGAATCATGCCCAACCAGCTCTTATAACCCCCCTTCTTGGTGGTTCATTCAAGATGATCATTATCTATATACTGACAGTACACTCAGGACACCGTCTGGACCTGGACTCCTAAAAAAGGTTTTCCCCCTAGTCAAGAAGACGACGAGCCGTGAAAACATCTACACCATCCCCAACTGGCTGACGGCGACGCGCCTCGTTGCCGCCCCCTTCGTCGGCTACTGCATCCTGCACGACCACCACACCTGGGCGCTGGGGCTATTCGCCTATGCCGGTATTACAGACCTCCTCGACGGCTGGATCGCCCGTCGGTGGAAGCTTCAGACGGTGGTCGGCACCGTGATCGACCCCATGGCCGACAAGATCCTTATGACGGTGCTGACGGTGGCGCTGGCGACGAAGGGACTTCTTCCAGGTATGTGTTGTACCCTAACCTCTATACTGTTTAGACGATACTCCCACACATACACTTCAAATACTCACAAACACCCCCAGTCTGGCTCGGCGTTCTTATCCTCGGCCGCGACGTTGCGCTCGGAATCTCCGCCATCTACTACCGCTGGATCTCTCTGCCTCCCCCCAAGACATTTGTGCGCTACTGGGACTTCTCGCTACCTTCGGCCGAGGTGCGCCCCACCACCATCAGCAAATACAACACAGCGTTGCAGCTCGGCCTCATGGGCCTGACAACCGTCGCGCCGGTGATCCCTTCGGTGGATCTTTCGACACCACTCGGCGTGATGCAGTAAGTCTTCTCTCTCCCTCCTCTCTTCACCCTTCACCCTTCACCCTCCACCTTCTACCACAAAAAATCAAACCTCGATCACATCTTAAAATATCCCCCCCATAACCTGAAAATCCCAAGCGCATCGCTCACATACAAAACCAATCATCAGATACGTCGTCGCAGTAACCACTATCTGGAGCGGCGCTAGCTACGTGTACAGTAAAGACGCCGTCAAAATCCTCTCACAGCCTCAAGACGATGCTGCAGAGAACACTAGTCCTAGCAGAAGTAAGCAAAAGGGAGGAAGAGGAGAAGAAGAAGAGTCTAAAAAGTAGGCACCTAATTAGTACCGTACTCAAACCACATAAATAATCTTCTCTACCCTCCTTGTTCTCTTCTAAAGCAGAAGCTCTCTATGTATGTAAGGTATATCTATATTACGTTCAGGTCTACGTAGACTCTTCGTGTATATCCATCCGTACTTTTTGTTTTTCCTTTTTTATTTCGACAACCGGGAAAGGAAAAGGGGTATACGAATCACCTCCCGATAGCCGCGGGGAAAGGGGGATGGGCAGCATTAGCACCAATGGCTGTTAGAAATATAAAATGTAAATAAACCCTACGTTCTATACATAAGGTGGGTTTCTTAATCACAAACAAGAATTCCCTATCGAGGAAAATAACCAACCCCCCCCCCCGGCCAAACGCTCAAAATGCCGTTTTTTATCTTTCCCGTCAGCTGGTTTTTTATCTTCTTTTTTTGGTCACAAACCTGCCGCCCAGCCCCAACGAACGTATACTACCTACCTACCCAAGTATATCCAAGGAGACAACATTAAACACGTTATATATATACAGTCTACTACATACACAAAAGTCATCTTACAAATAATATTGGGTCGCCTTTTCATAGATCAGCAGCCCTCAGCTCAGCATCCAGCGTCGCCAGATCCTCCGCGCCGCTACCACCCGGGGGAAGTAGTACGCTATTCTTGTCGTTAAATACGTCGTCGTCATCGTCGGTAGTAGGAACTACGTAGCGAAGCAGGAGCAGACAAGCGGAGGGGGTGATGCCCTCGAGCCTGCGCGCCTGCCCGAGACTCTCCGGGCGCGCGAGCGTGAGCACGGCCTTCTCGGCCAGCGAGAGGCCGCTGATGGCATCGTAGTTGAGGTCGACAGGGAGGCGGAGGCTTTCGTCGCGCCGCATACGCGTCACCTGGGCGTTTTGCTTGGTCACGTAGGGTGCATACGTCGCCTCGATCTCAATGCGCTCGCGGATGCGCCGGGGGAAGGCCGCCAGCTCTGGGAACAGATTCTTTTCGATCAGCAAGGCCGTGGTGACGCCCGCAACGCGGAGCACGTCGAAGCCCGAGCGGCGGTCGTTCTCTGCCCGCACCATGATGCCGGCCTGCCTGTACACGTCAGTGTGAAGCTTCTTGGTGCTGAGAACGTGCCGCAGCTGGAACAGCTTGTCCTGCTCGTCCTCGTAGACACTCCAGCGGGCGTCGCCGACCACGCCCCACTTACGGCCCAAGGGGGTCAGCCGCGTGTCGGCATTGTCGACGCGCGAGCTGATGCGGTACTCGCTGCGCGTCGTGAACATGCGGTACGGCTCCGAGACACCCTTGGTCACCAGGTCGTCGATCATGATGCCGAGATAGCCGTCGCCGCGCGCGATGCGCACCTGCGGCAGGCCCAGCGCAGCTCGCCCCGCGTTGATGCCCGCCACGACGCCCTGGCCAGCGGCTTCTTCGTATCCCGTCGTGCCGTTGATCTGTCCGGCAAGGAAGAGGCCCTGGATCGCCTTGGTCTCGAGCGTGCGCTTGAGGCTGCGCGGGTCCACGTAGTCGTACTCGACGCCGTAGCCCGGCTGCAGCATCACCACGTTCTCGAGGCCTTTGATGGTCCGCAGCACCTGTTCCTGCGCTTCAGGGGGGATGGTCATGCTGAGCCCGTTGGGGTAAATGACGTCGTTATCGTAGCCCTCTGGCTCCAGCCAGACAATGTGCTGCGTCTTATCGAAGCGGATGATCTTGGACTCGAGGGACGGGCAGTATCGGGGGCCTTTGACTGTCTCGCGGACATGGACCGTCTTGTCGAGATTCGCACGCACAATGTTGTGCGTGGCCTCGTTGGTAGTCGTCTCATAGCAGACCAGCATCTCCTTGGCGGCTACCTCGGTATTGAGGTAGCTGAAGGGGGCGGCGGGATCGTCGCCATGTTGCTCCTGAAGTATGTCCCAGTTGATGCTCTTCTTGTCAAGCCGCGGCGGTGTGCCCGTCTTCAGCCTTCCGAGCGAAAAGCCGGCCTGCTTAAGCGATTTACTCAGCCCGGTGGTTGCCGCCTCGCCCATGCGGCCCGAGGGATATGTGTCGAGGCCGATGTGGATCTCGCCGCCGAGGAAGGTGCCTGTGGTAATGATGACCTGAGTCGTAGGCAGTACCTCGCCCGACTCGAGCCGGACGCCTGTGATATTGCTCTTGGCGCCGGACGATGTGTCGTCGCTGTCGGCAATAACAATGTCGGCCACCTTGCCGAGCACGACCGAGAGGTTGGGATACGACTCGAGCTCTTCGCGCATGGCCTTCTTGTAGAGGGCGCGGTCGATCTGGGCGCGGGGCCCCCAGACGGCAGGTCCCTTGCTGCGGTTGAGGATGCGGAACTGCAGGCCGGCCTTGTCGACGATGCGGCCAACGAGGCCGTCGAGGGCGTCGATCTCGCGCAGGATGATGCCCTTGCCGATGCCGCCGAAGCTGGGGTTGCACGAGCAGGTGCCCAGGTTGTCGATGTCGGGCGTGATCAGCGCCGTTCTGGCGCCAGCGCGCGCAGCGGCAGCGCACGCCTCGGACCCGGCATGGCCTCCGCCCACGACTACAACGTCAAACGGCTTGGGGTCGGAGCCAACTGTGGCAAACGTCCTCCTCGTTCGAGGTATCCTCGTCGTCCAGGAAACGCCAGACGCGCCAATCGCGCCAGGAGAGCGGGTCGAGTGTCGAAGCAGCCCTCCCGTGACGGTGAGGGACCTAGGGAGCCAGAGCTTTACCAACATTGTGGTAGTTAGTGCGGCCGCAGCCTGAGAGAGACAGGGTGTCGATCACCAAGCCTGCTTCGGGGTCTTTCTTGCGATTGGAATGGACAAATTTGGGGTCGCAAGGAAATAATTTGAGAGCGTGTTCCAGATAGGACGCCGATAAGAGCACGCTATTAAACCCCCTGTCGGAATGCTGTAAGCTAGTTTGTCCGCACTCTGCACAGGCCACAGAGCAGCCAAAAATATGAAGAGGGTTGGTTTTGAAGGGGTTTTCAGACAATGAGCCAAACAAACGACCAAAACCAGCCCGCAGTCGCAAGCAACAAACAATATATATATATATGTCTTGGTATCGTATCAGGGTCTCTGTACATGGTGTTGTGCGGAGAGTATTGTACAAAAGAAATACACTGCCCAGACCAACTGACCCCCAGACACCCCTCTTAGGGGGGAAGAGCATCGTCTCGTCCGCCAGTCGCAGCCGTACATTGATAGATCACGTAGTGAAACGCCAAAAGATATTTGTCCCTCTTTACTCGTGCTCCTCCGAGCCTTCTGTAGCCGGCTTCTTCAGGACCTCGATTTTGGCTGCGGACGTCCAGGTTAGCTAATGATTGCATCTGAAGCACTTGAGGGTGGGCCTACTTTGCACAATGTTCAACGACGTTCTATTCTTGCCCTCGCTATCGACGTACGGCCTGATGGATGCATCGCCCTCAACGTAAACCATTGTTCTATCGTAGACCCAAGTTAGCATTCTGCTGCCAATTTTCGTCCGCGGTATAGAGAGATTCGGCACCCTTTGGGCAGAGACTGCAGGAAGTCGCGGCGGCGGCCCTCGCCCTCGAAGCTGGTAACGTTGAACCAGCTGGTGTTGCGGTTGTCGCGGGGACCCGTGTTGCTAGCAACTCCGTAGCGTAGGATCTCATGGCCAGTGCTGGTCGCGGTAAGCTCGGGAGAGGCAGCTAGGTGGCCGATGATGGAGATGCGCGCGACGGGGCGGGTGGCAGTCGAGCTGAAGGTGCGGGCGGCGGTCGGGCGGGCGACCACGCGCGGCGCAGTGCGGAGGAATGCCGACATGATTGCTGTATTTGCTGCTAGGCGTACGAAGGAATGAGACGGGCGTGTTATTGGGGAGCTAGATTGAGCGTGCGGTGGGAGTGGGTGATATGAGGTGGTGAGGTGCGATCGGGAGTCGTTCAATTGCAAGCACACGCGGCGAGAGCTTCAATTTTCGGATGGCGTCGCGTTGGCGTGGGCCTGACGCGAGCTCATCCTGCGTTCAGTGTGCGACGGCAGGGGTTTGTGTGGCTGAACTCTCTAGCCATTTGGGGCTTTGCCGTCGACTCGATGAGCAGCTGGAGCACGCTCCATTTCATCTAATCCATCCAATCATCGACAAGGGCTTGGATGACGAAAGCCCAAACCGTGCGAAGCAGCAACACCGCCGACATAGCCAACCATGATACCCAAGTCTGTGACTACTACAAAGAAATAGAGCATACAATGCAATTCCCAGGGGTGGAATCAGGGCCGCCCACCCATTTTTCGGGCTACTCGTGTCGCCGTCCTCCTTGAAGAACGATTGTAACGACAGGGTCGAATGCTGCCGCCCAAGTCAGCTCCCAGCAGTCGATCCATCACCTCTCGCCCTTCACGCCACTCGACCTCCTCTAAAATGGAATCCGCCAGCGTCCCTCTTTTGCAGCCTAAATCTTCTCATCTTTGTAGAGTCGAGTGCCAGAGCCGCGAGTGGCCGTTTCGTCGCTTCTCAGTTGCCTTTTTTGTGGGGCCTTTCCTAATCGGGACTTGAATAGAGCTCAATGAACCCCTGAGCTTCACAGTAGAGCACCCTTATTGTCACAATAAACCAATTTTGGTCACTTTACTGACCTCTCGTGCAGCAACAAGTCAATAAGCCATGGGGCACTCTACGAGATATAAATTCCTCCTGGATGCTCCTCGTCCTCGATTTCTGCTTCTCCTCTTCGTGCATCGTCTCGAGACTCTTTCCAGCCATCTGACAAGTCTTTCGGTTGGCCCGTCTTTGCAGTCTATCTTTACGGTCCTGTTTCTCTATCATATCTCAACCTACCAAAGGGGTGGCTATTTCGCTCCTCCAGTCTCTGGATGGCCGGACTCCCAAACTCTTGAAACTCGCAAAACAATCTCACCCTCTCCCAGTCGGCGCTCGACTTGACAATGTCTTCCTCCAACAACGATACGCAGGACGGTTACGTCAAAGCATACCTTTCCATCAACGCTCTCTTCGGCTTTACCACGACGCCTGACGATAGAATTGGGTCTGGTGCTCCCTATACTAACCCTGCTCTCCAAGTCAACCTCTTCTTCCGACTCTTCCTTGGCATCCTCGGCGTCTTCATTACTATCACACCTGCACGTCTTCTCTGGAGAAATGGAGAGTTTGCTGCCACCGTTTTCTGCACCATCGCCATCATTCTCAACATCATCTATGTGATCAACGCCTCGATATGGAGAGACAACAACGTTCAGACATGGTGGGCTGGCTATGGGTGGTGCGACCTGGAAACATACGTCTACTTCGCCCTCCATACTGCCTTCTGCGCCTGTCCCCTTGAGATCATGCGTGGCCTTGCCACCAAGGTTGCACTCCAGCGCGTCACCAATCTCTCAACGAGCGAGCGACGGCGACAGCAGATCACCTCGGCCTTGGCCATCTTCACTGCCCCAGTGGTGCAGGTCATTCTCACGTATTTCATCAAGCTTCGCCGCTACAACATCTTTCCCCTGATTGGATGTACCACCATCTACGATCCCGACTGGGTCTTCCTCACCTTCTTCGTTATCCCAACCGTACTCTTTACGGTGGCAGCCTCAGTCATGGCGGGTAAGTTCAAGTTTTATATTGGTAGCCACCACCCCACATCTCAGACTTATCTAACTAGTTATGTCATCAGCCATCACATTTATACGGTATTGGCGAATACAGAAGTCGACTCAAGACGTCCTCGGCAACGCCGTTGACAGCGTTACTCTGGCTAGGCAGATGCGAGTGCGCAGAAAGCTCTACTTTTTGACCCTCAGCGTGCTGGTGATTATTATGCCGCTGATCCTCGTCCTCTTCGCGTTCAACCTCCGCCTGGGTGGCACCTGGTCAATCCCTTACGACTACAACCGCATCCACTTTGGGCCGGATCCCTTCAACATGGAGTTCATCTCATTTTCGACATCCGAATTCATGTCGACTAACGAGCTAGTCATTAACTATGTGCCGGCGCTTACTGGCTTTGCCATGTTCTTTACGTTCGGCACCACCCCCGAGGCCATCAACCAGTACCGCCGCTATCTCCTCGCCGCCGGCCTGGGACGCTTCTTCCCCAAGCTGCTGGAGGAGTATGTGTCGAGGCCAAGACAGGCGTCCAGCCGGAGCAGCAACATCTGGTCCCACTGGTATGCGTGGACTAGAAGTCTGCGCGGCAGTAGGCATGGAACCAGATCCAGCCAGATCTCCCGCAAGAACTCCATCCTGCCAATCTGGGAGCAGCTATCTTCCAGCCGGTCGGCAACGTCATCGCACCCAGGTGGCTCTCAGGTCTCTACAAGCCGCCACCAGCCAGCACAGCACAATCCTTGGCCCGACCTCGCTGAGTCGGATGGTCTTTCTCCTCCTTCGCAACTGACTACGACCCATCAGACTCGTAAACCTTGGCTCTTCCGCACGATCCTTGCGCCAATGCCCACCAGCCTGCTCTCCTCGTCGATTTTCTCCCGCGCCAAGAAAAACGGAGAAAAGGTGCCCGAGTCCCAGTCTCAGAGCACACAGCCAGTGATGACGATGGAACCCCCGCATAACCCAGTTACTGTTGCTCAGGCTAGTCAGTCACCTACGTCAGAGAAACTTGAGCGACGCGACGACGGCATGGACTGGTCGCGCTGGTGCGGCTGTAGTGGTAGCGGCAGTGGCAACCTCGCTTCATCACCTCGAGTCAACACCCGGGTTTGGTCGAGCGATGACGAGGAAAACTCACAGGCCGGATCAGGCCTATCTGAAAAAAAGGAAGCCGACGCAACCGCAAGTGGGGTGGTGAGAATTGAGACGCACATCGAGAGCTCCAACGAGAGCGTAGAGGAGGCTCTGGTTTGAGAAGAGATGCGGGTATCTTGACCCATACAGGAGCGAGATGATGTTGGGCCTAAGTAATCATTGGTTGCTGTCGTTTTGTTTATTTTCTTTTCTTCTCGGGGCTGGCTGGCTGGCCGTCCTTTTCCATCACCGCCTCCGCTGATCAGCCGTAATATTTTCCAAGCTCATTCCTCCTATTCTCCATTCCTCAGATATAGCACACATAGGGGGCGATTTCACAATTTATATTCTTCTCTCAACCTTTCTACTGTTCATTTTTCTCTGTGTTTAAAAGCCAAGATGATAGATAGACCAAGACTGCGGGGCGGGAATTTGGGATATCCTCTTTTCTTGTGATACTCTTAATAACTGGCAAACGGTCAGAAATTGGTATTCTGCAGGGGCATTTAAATTTAAAGCTATCCATTCTCTGCTCATATATCTTGCGCCCGCATTGGAACCAATATCAACGGTTGGCGATTTAGCCCCTTGGGGGGATATTACTGTTTGTTTCGATCTTGAGCAGGTGTATTTTTTGCTCTTCTGGACTCTGGAGATTACCTCTACGATTCTCACTTCCATCAAAGTTGATTCGATTTTTCTTAAAAAATTTTATCTCACGAGAAATGAACCCTTTCCGACCCACCGCATGACGGGTGACGGAGGAACGATGTAGATGCTTGCTACTTCGCCGTTTGATGAGTATCTTTACCTGTGAGAAATTATTGTATCCATCCTCCAAAGTTGCAGTGGTGTCAGCTGTGCAATTATTCACTTGATGTGGCTGTTGAGCGATCGATGTCTGTAGGATCGAGAGTTGAGGCCGCTATAACCCTAACCCTTCCGTATCAATATCTTGTGTAATTTCTTCCTGAGGGACATTGGGCTCGCTTGCTACCACGAACCTAGAATAGAACTAGCCTGTTGGGTTAGTGTGTGGATTGCGACCCGCCCAACCTCAAACTCAACCACCACCACTACCTTACTTTGTCTTGATTCCTCGCGAATCTTGTTCGTCAGTTTCCAAATTCACAATTCTTTCTGAGGGGGGTCTGTCTAGACCTTGAATTTGTTTGGGAGATTTTTTCTTTTTCTTCACTCTTTTTTGTGATTCGCACTTTCTTTCCAAAACCAAACCCCCCCCTTCTCTCTCAAAAAAAAAGGTTGACGCAACTCAACAGGAAACTGGTCTCCTCTTTCCTCGTCATTAACCGTTTTTCGATCGAAAAAAACCAGAAGGATACCGCCACAACGCACACACACTCATCTAACTTGTTCGTCAATCACTGCTGCTCGCTTGCTCCTCGGGACTTCCCGAAATTTTGTTGCGACATCCTTATCTTACCACCTTACATGCTTGCTTGCAAAACACAGGCAATTCCTTTTTTTTTAACCAAAAAAGGCAAACATGTCGTTGGAGGTTATCTATGTCACCCGCCACGGAGTAAGCCCCTTGCTTCCTTTCTTCTTCTATTACTTGGTATATTTGTCACACAGCATGACTCGTTCATCTGTCTTTTTGGTTCTCTCTATTGAATCGATGGCACAGGAGGTGGGGTTGGGGTTGGTGTTTTGGCATCTGTTCTGTTGTGAAGATCAGAGGATGAGATAAAGGGGGAGGGAGGGGGGACGACTAAAACATGCAGCCATCAGCAAATCACATTGCGGAGTCCCGCTTGGGGAACTGCCGCTCTGTGTGTTTCTCCCTCTCTCTCTCTCTCTCTCTCTTGTTTCTCTTTTTCTGTAAATGGTGATGGTGGCGGCCCCTTGGTCTGTCAAGGGATGAGAAAGTGAGTCAGGGGCTTGAAGGGTACTCAGGTCACTTTTTTATTTTTATTTCCCAGTGTCACAGGGATAAGCGGGATGGGCGGATAATGTTGACGAGAGAGAGAGAGAGAGAGAGAAAGAAACAAAGCATGAGAGTAAATAGCACACAGGGCTAACTGCAGCGTGTTTTCGCGGTCTAGTTCCGGTCCAACTGGCTCGTCGACCAAACGGGCAACTACACAAACGCGCTCAAGTCACCGACAGGCGGGGCGGCTGATCCTGCCCTGACAGCCTACGGCGTCGAGCAGGCCAGAGAGCTCGGCGAGCGACTGCTAGTGGTAGACCCGCCGGTCGAGCGCGTCTACAGCAGTCTGTATTATCGCTGCCTGCAGACGGTCGAGCCCTTTGTACGGCGGACGGCAACTAAGAACAGCAGTAGAAACCTGAAGATCCGAGGCGAGACGGGTCTGGGCGAGTGGTACGGGCAGGCTAACTTTGAGCACCCTGTTCCAGCGACCCCTAAGGCGCTTGACTCGCTCTTCCCCGCCCTGCTCGACACCTTGTATCGGCCAGTAATAGAGCCGACGCGCATAGGCGAGAGCCTCAGCGCCCTTCACGACCGAGTGGCTGCTACCATGGACCAACTCGTTGCAGAGTGCGACCGCGACGGCGTCCGCGCGGTGCTGCTGTGTTCTCATGCCGCGACCGTCATTGCCCTGGGCCGTGTTCTCACCGGACACATGCCAGAGAATGTAGGCGTGGAGGACTTTCGGGCATTCACCTGCGGCCTGAGTGTCTATCGACGCAGGAAGCAGCCCAGTGCGAAGACCACGGAAAAAGAGGAGGAGGAGGAGGAGGGGAAGAACGCCCAGCCGCTAGATAACTACGACGGCAGCAAAATCAGCAGCACCGGTGATGGGCTTGCAGATCGCGCAACCACCTCACGGCCATCAAGTCTCAGTTGGAGAGGCGGTCGAGGGGTTGCCGGGGGCTGGAACTGTGAGCTGAATAGCGACTGCTCACACCTTTCTGGTGGAGAAGAAAGAGGCTGGTTAGTGTCTTGTCTCTTGTTCATCTTTAATTCGTTCCTCCCGTTCCCACCCCTCACCCTTCCTATATCCACAAACCCAGACATACGAAACCCGGATAACTATGCCGAGACGGCTCAGGTAAATCTGTTCTAATACTAACAAAAAGCCATAAAAAGGCGATTTTCCGGGGACGAGTCTTTCCTCGACGCCAAGGACCCCAGCATTCTTGACGCAGGTATCCATCTAGGAGTTGTTGTCGAGGGGAAGAAGAAAGATAACAAGACCAAGGATACCAAGGGTAAGGAAGCCGAAGCAGGAGAAGGAGAGGGAGGTGGCAGCAGTAGCGGCGGACGGAAAGACACGGGAGGCTCTCGGCTGTGAGAAGAGAGACTGGGGGTTCCTCGTGCAGATGCCACCATGCCGATTTGTTCTCCTCTGGCACTTACATAGTACCTTACATTTACCTACCCACCCACAACACCCCACCTTCGGTACCCTGACCTCTGTTTGCCTTGTTGGCACAACAAAATACACATTGATTTTGGCTCATCCTGCTGCGGCCCTCGGCGCACAGACGGCCCAAAACGGGTGCTCATCATCATATCAGCCAATTCCATTCATCCCTCTCGAACTTGATTCTGTCTCTCTCGCTCTCCTTTAGAGACTGGACAGGACAACGTGCGTGAAAATTCTGCTCTGCCACCACCAACCACCACCATCATTCTGCTGTTCATTCTATTCGTTGAGACACGCGAAATGTGTATGTATCATGCCGGTCTTTCTGCGTCGGCAAGAAGTCGCCCCACACACCGCCTAGACAGAACAGACAAGACAACTCTTTTTTCCTTCTGTCTCTCCCTGTGCCCTTTTTCAATTTTATTGACGGCATACGGATGAAACAGAGAAAACTATCATATCACATATTATTCGGCTTGCATGATATGTACATGATAGAAAGAAAAAAAAAGAAAATTGTGACAGCACGGCTGTACGTGCGCGCCCGCTGCTTGGCCTGTTACCTCAGGTAGGTATCAATGTCATTCATCATCTAGCTTCACGCCCCCTTACCCCCCCCCCCCCCCCCTTTCTCTAAGTACCTGATTCTTTCTTTTGTGCGTGCGCGCGTGTAAGTGCGTGCCCGACTCAACAAACACACACGCCCCCATCCTAAACTGCGTACATGTAGGTGAAGGAGAAGAGGAGTGACTTATTTTGTTGGTGCTACCCAAGATCTGGTCTACGACGGATCTATCTACCCACACACACAGACACACATATACACACTACGGACGGAGCCTAATGACATATCCGTGAACACCTACTCTACCTACCCAAGCTACTGGAAGACGGATGCGCGAGGCTTTTCTAATCTTGGTAAGGGGGACAAGCTACAGCGAATGAACAACAACACACACACATGCACACACGCACGCACACGCGAAAGAAACAGAGAAGCGGGGTAGAGGGAAAGGTGCTAAAAAGTTCGCCCCCGTGTGATGGTGTAGTTGCGTTCTTGCGTTGTTGCCTGCTCTCCGCCAACCTTCTTTCTTGTCCCTCCCCCTCTATCATTAGTGGCGTCTATGTTTCTTCTTTTGAGAGTGGAAGTACCCAGGTTAGGCTACGTAGGTAGGTAGGTAGGTAGGTAGCAGATTGCGGGATTTCCCTGCTCAAAAGTCCTCGCTCGAAACCGGCTGTCCTTGTCTTTCTTCGTCCGGTCCAACAAGCAGCCCATAAAAAAAAGTTCTCAAGCTAGGGGAAAAAAAGTCTGAGCCTTATAAGACAGTTCAGGGGCGAACGGCCAGTGCTATCCCATCCCCGCCTCACCCGAAATAGATCAAGATTTCGAGTCCGGGCTGATCTTCTTTTCTTGTTTCTTCTTTTCTTTTGAGAAGGGGGGGGGGGATGTGGGGTTGTCTCGTTTGATCACATTTCGAAGGGGTCTACAGACAGACGAGTTCTCATCCCTTTTTTTTCATCTCTCGTCGGTTGAGGGAAGTGTGGGAGACAAAACACAAGGCTGGCTGGATGGCTTTGCTGGCTTGTTCCAGATGAGGCAATTATTTGTGTCGATCAGCCAGTTTCACAGCTTGGCCGGCCGTCTCGTCTCTTCTCCTCTCTGCAGCGCACATACATTGCGTTAGGAGAGCTGCAAAGAGTTCGACTTGCAGTTGTAGCGCGACGTTGTTGTCCAACCACACGCTGCTTCGCGGAAAAGTCTGCAGGAAATGGCTTTGTCTGTCTTAGCCCAAAAAAAGCGGAGGTATGTGAAGGGAAGGGAAAGGAGAGAAAAAAAGTGATATGTCACAAATTCATCTCCTATGCGGGTCAAGATCAGGAGCTGGAGGAGGAGGTCGAGGGTGGCTCGAGGGTGGCTCAGGCCCAGGAAGGTGTCGCGATGTGACTGCCTGCCTTGTTCCATGTCTTATTGTGGAACTTCTTGCTTAGAACACTAGCGCAGTAGGGCCACAGCTGCTTCTCAACTCCCGTTGCTGTTTGTGGGCCCGTGTGAAGAGGCAGGAACAAGCGGGGGAAAGAGACAGCAGCGCTTGGTAATTCCTGGTGGTCTCTGAGATGCTGTGTCTGGCTGTCAGGGTGAGTCGAGAGCCGCAGGTTGTCTGTCTTGTGGTGGTGTGTTGTTGTAGCGAGGGGAGCTGTTAGTGCGGCGGGGTTCAGGTTGACGGGTTCACGACACAATGACGGTTCGCGCTTGCCCGTTTTTGTAAAAGAACGCTTAGATCGCGCTAGGAGACGACGTGCATATGGCCGCAGTTGAGCTGAGAGCCCTGCCCAATGGCAGCCCGGATCGAATGCATCGGCTCCACACAGCCGATCGCCTTACGCCAATCCACTTCCCCAAGTGATTGCAGAGGGTCCATCCCAAAACAATTTGCCCACTCTCTCATCCAATCCCATTGTATGAAGTTCCAGGAGGCTTCCTCCAGGCGGAACTAGAGTCAGTGGGTATCAGTCCAGCTTCAGCGAGAGAGCAGCCCTTTCTTATTTGGAGAGAATATTCCGTCGTCGTGCCGTTTCAATCGTCGCCCAAAAACAAAAGAAGAGACAAGCTGAAAATGTAGCACCTCACCTTCACTCCACCTGTCAAGCCGTCTCGGCTGTCAGGCGACCTGAGTTGGACATTAGCCATGTCATCTTGATTTCGGAGGCTCGGAAGCTCCTCTCAGCGCCTTATTAGCGTCCTAGCACTTCGGCAACGGCTGGCGGCCGGATAGGACACAAAGGGTGGGGGGAGGTGTGGTTCGTCCCCTGAAGCGGCGGACCGATACTTTCTTTGCCTGGACCAGGGTTGCCAACGGCCGCAACTATTCTACCAAGCGCGGACGACCTACCATTCCCAACATGGCGCCACGAGTGTCGAACGAGTCGTGGAAAGAAGCTTTGGGACTGCCTTAGCTCTCTCGGTCAGTGTCAACCTCAACTTTACCGCCGTCACGCTTGTCACGGCCACGGCCGGTGGGCAACTTCGTTGTTTAATCTGCCTTGCACCAGAGCACAGTCTGCAGACATGGCAGCAGCCAGGCGCCGCAAGATCTTGTCCCCGCCAGTTGTGCAATGCTGCGGTGGGTAGACCCATAGCGTTGCGTCGCTGCTAACTCTTGCTTCTCGGGACAGCCTCAGACGCTTGCACAGGGGCCGTTAAACTTTGCGCTATTTTTCTTAGCGCATCGGGGATGAATCTCGCTGCTCGTCTGGTCGCGTCGGGAGGCCCTGCTGCTGGTGCTGCTGGTGCCCACAGCCAAGCGCCTGGCCCAGTAGGATACCTTAGCTTGGGCCTCCCCGCCCGTCAGTATAGCAGAGGCGGCGAGAGATGTCTCTAACAGAACCATGTTCTGCTCTTCAGTGGCTTCTTGGGCTTGGAGGAATCCAGCCTAGACCCTAGCCGACCATCTATCTCATCAACATATTTTATCGAATAATAAATCGCCATGGTCACCATCGTCATACGGTCGCGGTACCACGAGGAGGAGACGGTTAGAAATTATCTTGAGAAACTTTTCCCCGACGCGGCTTTAACGATCATGGTTCGATCTTTCTTTCTTTTTTTCCCTTCCTTTTTCTTTCTGGTTCTCTGCCGCCGAAGTCATAGTTGGGCTTTCACTGATAAAAATTCCTGGTCGTATCGTATTACGCAAGAGGACGTTATAGGATAACAGGTGCTCCTCGAGAATTGACGTTGGTGAGTCCAAAAATCTGTCTTGGGAATAACGGAATCCATTTAGCATATTTCGCCGCAGACTTGTCTAAGAGGCCGTTTTCTGACTTTCTGTTCCTGACTTTCTGCGGGCTCGAACCACCCTCTCCAACTGCCTTCAGTTGTCTGCCCCTCCGGCCACCACCATTTCTCTGCTTTGCCGCTATGGTGCAGGTTGGGGCATTTGTGGCGCCGCTCCAAGGGGGCCAGGGACGCAAGTGTATTCGTGCGGTTGGCAGCTTGGCGTACCCGAACTGTTGACCGCGACCGGCAGACTGATAGCCTACGAGCGAGAATCTCGAGGGAACTCGAGCTCGTTACCCTCGCCCCCTCTCACCAGCATGATAGCCAGAAAATATGTGGGCAGGTCCAGGTGCAGCACGTCGCAAAGGCCTAGGCGGAGCTATCAGATGCAGCAGAGATGATCTCTATTAACGCACGTATGGCTGCCGTGAAGGGGGGTATGATGCCCGCAGAGACCCAGCTTGCAGACTCGCTTCTTTCCAGAGTGGTTTGGTTCGGTATATTAGAGAAGCAACGGCGGGTTCCATGTTCATGTCTTCCAGTCCTTGCTCCTATATCTCATATTCTATCGACTCTGGTTCCCGTTCATGTCAAGTATTCATGCTTGAGGCAAAAAAAACTGCCTGACTATCCTTCTCTTCATCAGTTTTGCCCATCATGACTATCTCACCTCGCACCTTCGCTTCCCATCAGGCCATTCACAGAAAGGAGGACGATTACAAGATCGCTGGTGCCGGCGAGATGTCATGGCCGTCGCCGCCTATGACACCAACCGACACTCGGGTGGGCTTCCATGCAGAATTTGTGGCCAGTCAACCGCCCTTCAGGGACTACGATGTCGAAACTCGTGCCGCACATGGTGCTGGCCCTCCTACCCGTTCCGCTGCGTTCGTTCATCGAAGGGGCGGTATGTTTGTTAATTCATCAGCTCTGGAGATAAGCTGCACGCCAACCCGGATCTCAAGAGTCCAGCCTCGATCTCCCTCCCCTCGATCACGAAGCTTCTGGATGAGGCCCCTCTGCCACTGTACCAGCACCACCGAGTTCTTCTTCCGCCGCCTCGACAGCATCACCATGGCGTTCCTCTGCCGTCCTACCAACACCACCAAGGTCAGCCTCAACTGTTCAACCAGCTCCAGACAAGACAGCTATCTCTGCCACACAGGTCATACTCACACCATGGCCAACACACTCCGCTTCCATCTCCGACCATGACCTCGACCACCGGATCCCCTTTGGAAGTTCATCAACGCACACTTCAGTCCTACGCAGAGATGTTCCTTGAGGATGGAAGGCATAAACTTCTCAGCTCGTACGCAGTCCAACAGATCCAGCAGACAAATCGCCAAACCAAAATATACCAAGACGCAACTCACCGTGTCAAGAAGCCATCTGCCAACAAGGACGCTCAAAAGATGCTGCTAGCTCCCAAGCTTGAAATCGACGGCCCCAAGCGCGAGAGGAATGACGACGATAAGGAGATGGCAGTTAAGAAGAAGAGAAAGAAGCCAACACGCCGAAATGGCGTGAAGCAAAACAACGTGGCATACACCTTTGAGCAGCTTATGTTTGTCAGATACCACAAGGAAGATCTCGGCATGGAATGGAAGGCGGTAACGAGCCTCTTTCGGGAGAGATGGCCCGCTCCTGCCGACAAGCCACACCCGGAACGCACCCTAGCGGGCCTGGAGAGCGTCTTCTATCGCGATAACCTGCGTCTACCGGAGATGACGGACGATGGGTTTATGATCCTCGACAGGGAGGGCCAGCCCGGCCAGAAGAAGGCTGAAACATATGAAGGGTTCCCGTTCAAGACACGCGTGGTCAAGTGCCGCGAGGCCAAGATTCCGTTGTCCGATGCCTTTCCCATGGAGCTTTTGAACCCGGCGAACGATTACATCCTGCCTGAGCATCGCGAGCTGTGGCGTGATCGTGGTAGGTTTCCTTTCCCTCTTTGAGTTATCTTCCTTTATAAAACAGCCTACTGACCTGGGTGTTTCTAGCGGAAAGAAAGAATAAGCCGTCAGATCCAAGCATTCAAGCACAATGAACACATGATGCAACAGCAGCAGATGGATCAAATGTTTCCAACACCACCATCACATCTCCTTTTCTGATTTTACCTGAAGTTGAATTTCCCACACCCTTCTCTCCACTCAAGGTTTCATGCCTCTCTTCTCGTCATGTCTTTTTATCAAGAAAACTCTTTTTTCTCCTGCGATAAATTTCTTGTTCTTTCGGGCGTTTTCTGGTTCCTTTTCTGAATCTCTGTACCTGGATATCTACCCACGTCCTCCTCAATGTGCGCCGTAGCACCCGTCTCATGCGCACCTCTCTTACAAGATGACAACATATTATGTTGATCCCATGGGGGACTGGGACGAAACGACTACGATCTCGTCACGACATACAACGCATGTCTTGATGCCCCCTTGCAATGCTTCATCAATCTCGGCCTCGATAACCCCGAGTTTATTTTTATTATTTTTTTCTCTCTTTCTCTTCCCGTCATTTCACCTGTTCACTTATCTTATTCGGTGCAACCAAAAAGTAATAAGTAGGTTTATTGACGGGAGGAGGTAAATGGCTTAATCTTTGTAATTTATTTCAGGAATGAGAGGGGGGTCGAGCTTTCACAAACTTTGGTTAGGTTTCTACGAATATTGGGATTTAGGTATGGTGATTTCTTTTATTTCTTGGGACGGGGTGCAATAACCACTCTCATGATTGCCAATGCCGAATGATATGCAACTGATGAATTCTATTGGCTTAGTTTAGTTTCCTTTTGTTTGGCGGAAATAGAAAGAATTACGAGTCTTCAAAAATGAGAGATAAAAGCAGGCGGAATGTGTCGCTTTATGTAGAGGCAGAAAATAAGAAAAGGGGACTTGAGTTCCTTATGCAAATCTTCGGCTGGGCTTGCTTTACGCGAAGAAAGAGGATTCAAGTTATGGGACGAAGCACTTTGGTGTCTGAATACCTCCCTACCTACGTAGGTTTCGAACTTTTACCAACACCCCCCTTTTCTTTCTCTCGACATCCTATATCTTATTACCGTTTCTATTTCGCTTTAGCTGCGTACCGTCACTCCCCCCCCCCCCCCTTTTTTTTTTCTTCTTCTTTCCGACCTTCTTCTTAGCTCAAGCAGCTGTCTCCTTAGCCCCTTTAATTAACTCTGCGGGCATCATTTGTCCATTATCTAAGTTTGAACAGCTTCGTTCCCCTTGGGTATAAATGCTGTAGGAGGATAAGTACATACCTATCTGTCACGGGCAGGTAGGTTGTCTGAGTCAAGGCTGCAGTTGTGACCTTCTGTATTGTGTAATTCTAAGCTGAGGAGAAAAGGGTGGCATAAGGCCGGGCCCCAAGGTCCTTTATATAGACCTCTCAGCTGTAGTGAATGGATCTAAGATATCTAGGTTTAGGCTAATGCAAGAGGTCCTGTGATCAATAGGTCCTGTGGCCTTTACTGTACACAAAGGGTGTAGTGAAGGCGGCTGACCAATGCCGTCATCATTCAATAGGGGCATTCGATGGGTGTGTTCGTTACGTGCCAGGCGCCAGTGCCAGTGCAGGGTGCCAGGGCCGTAACACTATCTAAGGAATATTGAATAAGTATATATCAAGGTATTACAAGGAAAGTGAAGATAAGAAGCATCCCCCATTTGATAGAAAACTCAAAGTAGAGAGCAATTAACAACGTGTAGCGTGCGGCGGGCTTCTTAAGGAAGTTGCGACTTGAGCAAAATTCCGACCTATGGGGATTCGTAGCTTCGTCATGCAACCTTCTCTAAGCTTATAGTAATATAACTAATTGCTTCGCCAATTCGATCAGCCTTTCTACTACCGATATTAAGTATAAAATTATATAATTAAGTCGGGACGAGTGTTGTGAAAGTTAGGTAGCTGTGATAAGCACTAGTCACCAATAGATAAAGGGCGTGAGAATGTACTTGAGAAATATTTCCGAGGCTGAAACTCATCAAGGAACAGACAGCCCAGCGGCAGGCCTTGTGGCGCAACGGTAGCGCGTTCGCCTCCAGAGCGAAAGGTTATCCGTTCAAATCGGGTCAGGGTCATTAAAGATAAGACTATCTCTCTCAGCATCTGTTCATTTTTCATTTTTTATTTTACTTTGTTGTTCGTTCGCCCACTCGGAAGGTTATGTACCGGAAGGCGTTTCAACAGCTGGGGGTGCGTAAGAGGTTCGTCCATACCCGCCACTCACAACGATGGCATTCGCCTATCCGTACCTGAAAACTGACTGCAGTGTGGGATGGGTCAGGGGCAATTGATTGCGTGTGGGGCCGTCTGGAAATCGTTCTTCCCTAAAGACCTAGAGACCAGGATGGATAGGCGGTGAAGAGCGGCAGATAACTTTGGGACCCTAAATTTTGGGTGAAGGCGAACCTTCATGAGACGATAGCAACGTTAGGCATCATATACAATCAATAGCCGAAAATGTGGAGGACAGCAGCACAGGACTCGGTCTGTCTACTTTGCCGGTCGGCGGGCGGCACAAGGACAATTCGGAATCGACCAGCAGCAACACTGGGTGGTGGGACGTCGAAGTCGACACCATGGACGGGCGGCCAGCAGCAGCAAAATCAGCAGCAGCAGCAGCAGCGAACGTTTGCGACGCGGCAGGAGAGGCGGTCTGTTCCTGCGCGAATGGTCCTCTCTGATCGCGCCTCCGTCGCAAGGGCACCCGGGGTGCGGGCCGAGCCAGATGGCGGCAACAACAGACCCCGACGAGACGAGCGCCCCGAGGGTCCCTTCGGCGGCATGAACCGTCGCGTCGCCAACATCGAGCCCGCCCGCCTTTCCACCGCTAGGACCCGCGACAGCAGGGGAAAGGACGACAGGGAGAAAGGGAAGGGCGACAGGCGCGGTTTCAAGGCCCTGAACATGCAGCGCAGTCTCACCTCCATCGGCTACGGCGCACGCGCAACCATCAAGGACCGCATCCAGTCCATCGACTCGTTCGACCAGTTCAATATCCTGCCGCCCCTGAAAGAGGCCATCTCCTTCACCGTGCTCAAGGGCCTGACCGACATCAAGCCCACTCCCGTCCAGAGACTCGCCATCCCCGCCCTCCTCGGCCAGCCGATAGGCCCCAGATTGCGCCGGAAGCCGATGTCCCACGGAGGAGGAGGCCGCCAGGAGTTCCTCTTGGCCGCTGAGACGGGGTCCGGCAAGACCCTAGCCTACCTGGTCCCCATCATCAACGCTCTGAAGGAGGCCGAGGCCCAAGACACGGCGTCCATCGCGTACAACGCGCGGCTAGAGGCCGAAAAGGCCATCCGCGGCGACAACCCCATGTCCGAGTGGATCGACAAGTTCGAGCCCCATCCCAACACGGCCCGGCCGCGTGCCATCGTCCTGGTGCCGACGGCAGAGCTGGTCGAGCAGGTGGTCGCCGTGGCCAAGGAGATCTCCCACATCGCCAAGTTCAAAGCCCGGCCCCTGTCGGCGACCTACAGCGCCATGAAGATCCAGCGGAACCTGTACAGCCCGGCCGGTGTCGACTTGATCGTGGCGACGCCGCACCTGCTGGCCACCATCGCCGAGTCGGAGCCCAACGTGCTGTCCCGCGTGAGCCACCTCGTCATTGACGAGGCCGACTCGCTGCTGGACCGCAGCTTCTCGCCCGAGACGACCAAGATCGTCGACCGCGCCCTCCCCTCCCTGAAGCAGCTCGTGCTGTGCTCGGCTACCATCCCCAAGCGCCTCGACACGTACTTGATGAACCACTTCCCCAACATCGAGCGTATCACTACCCCGAACCTGCACGCCATCCCGCGCCGCGTCCAGCTGGGCGTCATCGACGTGTCCAAGGACCCTTACCGCAACAACAAGAACCTCGCCTGCGCCGACGCCATCTGGTCCATCGGCAAGGACGCCGCCGAGCACGAGGGCCCCGTCAAGGGCGAGGTTGACGTTAAGCGCATCATCGTCTTCGTCAACGAGCGCGAGACCACCCAGGAGGTAGCCGAGTACCTCTGCTCCAAAGGTATCGACGCCGTCGCCCTGCACCGTGACACCCCCGACCTGCGCCAGTCCGAGATGCTAGCCTCCTTCACGTCGAGCGAGCCAGTCAGGGTCAACGCCGCCGCCGCTACTGCTGCTGCCCTCGCCAAGGGCGGCCCCAACAGCCGCAGCCGCTACTTGCCCAACACAAAAGTCATCGTGGCCACCGACCTGGCCTCCCGCGGCCTCGACACCGTCGCCGTCCGCCACGTCGTCCTCTACGACGTGCCCCACACCACCATCGACTTTGTCCACCGCCTCGGCAGGGCCGGCCGCATGGGCCGTCGCGGCCGAGGAATCGTGCTGGTCGGCAAAGACGACCGCCGCGACGTCGTGGCCGAGGTCAAGAGGAGCATGTTCATGGGACAGGCTCTTGTTTGAAAAAGAAAATTGAAAAGAAAAATTCGAGACATATATATAAGGGTATATAGACTAATGTATTTTTTGTATTATTTTCGGGGGGGAGTATAGCATGCATGATAGATAGACAGATGGATGAGGAAGAAAGAAGAGGAAAGGAAGAAGAAGGAAAAAACACGTTCGTGTATACAAATAGGAGAAGAAGAGGGGAGCGAGGGGGGGAGGGGCCGTGGTGGGATATTATTGTATAGCAGCAGCCGCAGCAACATGTCATTGTATGTAAAATTACTGTGTTTTTATTATTCAATTAATGAAAAATAAACATCAAGAATGTACTCGGGAAGGCGAAATACTCAAGTGAGCAACAGTTGCGGAGCACAAGACTGAAAATGGTGGCCAATACCGGTCTATACGAACCCATTTTGGAAGAGAAACGAATGGTGGCCGGATGAGTGACAGATGGGAATAAGAGAAGCCAATGGATGAATGAATAAAGGAACGGATTGTTTTCAGCATCTCAAACGAGCGGATGGACGGACAAGATGCTTGCTATCTGGTATTTGAATACCTCAACTGGTCATCCTCTATTAACCCCCCCCCCCCCCCGATTACTTATATTTTATATATCTCTTTGGACTCCTTGTTTGTCATATTAAGTTCTCTCCTCTATGGGTATCAAACATACAAAACAATATGAAACACACATACATACACTCCCCATATAAGCATACACCCTAAACGCCCTGACCCCAGCCATATAATCCCCATCCATTAAAATGATAAAAATGACCAAGAAAAAGTAAAAATCTCGAGAGAAACTTGGGTATCAGACAAACCCCACCTCGGTAAACTGCATCATCATCTTCTTAAAATCTGCATCCCCTTCACCGCTTCCAGGACTCTCAGTTTCAGACACCGGATCGAGTGTGTCAGTCGGGCTTTCCAGGCCATCGACGCCGATATGGCGGAGCGCGATGTGATATGACGTGTGAGACTCGTCCTCCTCAGCGATGGATGATGAGCGCACAGTTGGGCGGCGCGGCTGACGGGTCCTCCTGCCGCCTATCAGGTTGGCGTCCACACATCGCTCATGCTCGACGGCAGCATAAACCTCTCCTAGTGTAGCACTAGCAATAGTCGGAGAGGGTGATAGGCCTCTGCAGCTCTTGGCAAGTAACTCGTCAATGATTGGACTCGGTGGCCACGAGTCATCAGGTTGTGGCACCTTCACCGCGGCAGAAGGGATAAAATTACCAGTTGGCGAGTCGTAGAATTCAAGTGCAATTCCAGACCTCTGTTCCAAGGCCCGACGGTTGCGCTGAAGATAACTGTCGAGGTCGGACAGCTCCTTGTTGAACACAGAAAGGATGAGGGCCTTCTCCTCGTCAGATATATCCTTGGTGTGGTCTCGAATGCTGCTGGCGCTCTTCGTTGCGACTGCCCCCGACGAGGGAGCACTATTGCCTCGTCGGTGTTGTACTGGCAGCGATTGTTGCTGAACCCGTCTCTGCATGCTCCGCACAATCCCCTTCCAGATTGACGCGCGCTCGGCAGACGAGAACGGGAACTCGATAATGGTGTGGTTGTTTTTGAAGCTCCCCACCAGATGTTTCAAACTCGTGAGGTTGAGGTTATTCTCTTGGCAGTCAAATAGCAGCAGGTGACGGTTCACGCCGAGGACATTTGCTACCATTCCGGCGTCATCATGGAGATTCTGATTCCGGACCCTCAAATGCGTCAGAGTATGATTCTTAGCCAGGCCCATTAGCGAGCCAGCGAAGCCTTTGGCCAGCTGGCCGTCTTCGAGCCTTCCACAGTACCCTGACATATCCAGGAAGCGGATGGATCGGTTACACGCGAAGAAATTCTCCAGCGTGCCGACCAACTCCGGACTGAGCGGCCCGAGCGGAGACGGCGGCGGTGCCGTGCCCGACAGACTGAGGAAACTCAAATAGCGCGTATCGGTGAGTGCGCGGATCAGGAGCATGTAAAGGCTCTCGTCTCGAAATTCCACCATCTCCATGTTGAGTCCGATCGGGCCGCGCTGATGTTGGATGGCTGCCGCCAAATCCTCAACCCCGTCCTCTATAGGGTTCCCG
Organism: Podospora didyma; assembly: GCA_033439775.1. Lineage (NCBI taxonomy): Eukaryota > Fungi > Ascomycota > Sordariomycetes > Sordariales > Podosporaceae > Podospora > Podospora didyma. The sequence continues at coordinate 3,087,742 of JAULSW010000007.1, forward strand.
TTGACGCACATATGGATGCCGTGGTCTTCGCCAATCGCGTTGAATAGCCGCGCCACCTGCCGACCTGTGATTCCCGTCTGATTGAGGACCAGCTTGCGGAATGAAGAAGGTCTGCCACTTTCCATCTGCAAGCTGCGGTTGTATAGGAATGTTTCCAACTCCAATACGGTAGGTTCATTAATCTAGACAATAAGAGACGTTAGAAAACAGGAACAAATAGGCGTGCAGCTGACTCAATAATCACCTTGAAATTAGAAATATCCAGCTCTTCAAGAAGCTCGAGGCGCTCAAAAACTTCAAGAGGAATCAACGGGCCATCGATGGTGCCCTGTAGACTTCCACAAAGTCTTAACTCCTTAAGGTCGGCAAGATATTGAATCATATCAGCAATGAGATAAGCTGGCAGACGTCCCAAGTTCCCAGTGAGCTGGAGGGACTGCAGCGATTGCGGATAATTCAAGAGCGGCGAAACAACCAAGTCACGCATGTCCATGTCGTCAAGTCCGCAGAACGATACATCCAGAGCTTGAATACTACCCGTCTTCATGGTCTCAACTGTACTCATGGCCTATGCGTCAGAATATATTGCCATGGCACCGATAAATGGGGGACTGAAAAATTTGTTCTCACCAAGATCTTCGATATCAGATCGGAGATGAGTATTCCCGCTGAGGATCAGGCGGTTGCATTTCGTAATTCCTGATTTTAGGAGGTTGAGAATAGGAGTAAGGAACTGCAGGTTAGGCGTCGTATACTTGGCGTGTCTTGATGCACGAGAAGGTAGTGACGTGGAACAATTGGTGAAGTCAATCTGGCGGATGTTTTCAGAACAGAAGGCGAGGGCGTGGAATTCTTGATGAAGAACAGGGCTGATCTTAAGGATTTCAACCTCGTCAGCGCCGAGGGAAACGCCTAGTAGCAAAGTTAACACAACGACGCTCACAAGTTTGAGACTTGTACTGACAAGTGCGGCTTAAATAGGCAACATTAGCCGTCCTGCGTGCCGAGTGGCTCGTGTCATGGTCCTCGACACCCCAGAGAACAGCGAGATCGATATCACGGAACGAGAGCGAGTTGAAGTAATCATTGTACCTCAAGGCACGCAAAACGGCCAGCAGCTGCAGCGGCGAGTAGCGGGACCCATCCTTGGCGGGGAGTAACCGGAACTCCGGAGCATACTTGGTCTTCCAATTGATCTCCCAGTCAACAGGACTGCAACGATAGGCAGCCAAGTACGCGTCAAGTGTTCTCTTGACGCTACCAAAGTCCTCCCTCGGGACGAGATATTGTGGTTCCTTAAGCCCAGATACGCGGAAGATCTCGAGGGTTTGCCATAACTGAGGCCAGACCGGCTTCAAGAAGCGATCCGCCGTCCCAAAGACTTGGATGATCTGTCGATAGTGGCGACTGGCGAGTTCCAGGGTAACCGGGGCTTTGAAGGGATCACTAGGTCCGAGTTAGTTCAATTTTCCAAGAGGACTTCATTGGCCTCTCCTTACCGAAACGTGATATTGAACCTCTCTTGATGGAGCGTCCAGTCCCCTCGGAAGTTGTCTAGAGTAACAAGGCCAAACGACCTATGCCGGACGATAGGGTCGCTGCCTTTAACGGGCTTTTGGATCTCGACAAGATAACATAAATACGTCCCAATCATTAGGTAGAATGCCGAGCTTTCCTGCAGCTTCTTGGACGAAGCGTCTTCGGGCTTCGCAATGCATTCTTTCCGAGTTATGCCTCGTGGCACAACTGGATAGAACTCGAACTTTCTGTGTGGGTACCTTGGCTCCTCGACCTCTTGAACCTTCTTGAGAAGCTCGGCGACACCTTGTTCACGGCGGAGGACAGTGTCATTTTCGTCACTGTTGGTGCTATTTCCCCCTCGCATGGCCCGAACAATATTATAAAGTTGTTCATCTCTTTCCATGGGGCAAGTGAAGAAAAAGGTAGTATGGCGAAATGAAATACCAGTCGAGTTTCTCCACCAAATCTCGATTCCAAACGATGGCCTAGTGCTCTCAGCGACAAAGACGGACACGATGGCGGCGATGGGGATCAAAACAAGCGGTTCGGTGAGCGCGGCACCTAAGGAGATGTTCGTATCTGATCGAGGAGCACCCCCAGGTGCCTCCGAAATATGGGGAAATACGGCGACGACATCGGCATGGCTCTTTAGCTTTACTAAGTAGTCTGTCGTCACCACAAGGTACGGCGCTTTAGTCCGGAGGAGTTGTGTATCCCGCTCCAGAGCCGCATACCCTTCGACGCTTTGCGTCCGCCAATCCAACGAATACGATGACGAGGTGGTGCTAGCGGTGTCGGCCAACGAGACACGACCGTTGTCATCAGAATAGGTCGAGCCACGTCGGCTCAGAGTGTCGAGCGGGGACGACGGCCTGGCCCGTGACTTTGACAGCTTGCGGACGTGCGAGTTCACAGCACCCTTATCAAGACTCCCGCTTATCTCGTGGACGGATTCCCGGCCTGAGAACGACTTCCGGGCCTTGTGCCTTATGGAAGTAAGAGAGAAGCTCCGGTTGTTCTCGGATAAGCTTCGAGCATGCTCGCTGCCCTCGGAGCTGGCAGGGGACTTGGGTGTCACCAGTGCCGGGCTCGACTGGGTGGTGATTTCAGGCACATTGGATACGTTAGTGGTTAAGGGCGCCATTCGCATGACTTTATTACGCCTCAGGTCCATCGTGGCAGTCGGAACGGTCATATCTCGCTCTTGTTTGTTTTCGTTCTTGTTCCCTCAGACTTGCTCCCTCTGTCTGGGGTGGAACCTTGGTTGCAGTGCCGGATGGGGCGTTTCCGACACGAGAAATGACTAGGACGCAGCTTTAGTCGACTGATGAATAGGTCGCCGCAGGAGGAGCCTGCGTCGTTGTATTGTTTTCAGGTATATCTCAATGTTTGGTTTGGTCGCCCGCTCACTTGCTCGCATATAATAATTCGCGGCCCACGAAGTTTGACAAGGCCAGGCGAGCGTGACAAGGCCAGGCGAGCGTGACAAGGCCAGGCGAGCGTGACAAGGCCAGGCGAGCGTGACAAATGCGAAACCCCTCTTGGAGGTTTGCTTCTTGTTGCACGTCCGTCGTCGTCCGAGGTCTTGGTGTTCCTCCACACCAAGAAGACGCTATGCCAGCTCGAAAGTTGGCGAGGGTCCAATTGGGAGGCGACTGGGCGACTGGGCTAGAAGGAAAAAGACAGGGTGCAGGGCGCGGGATGCGGACTGTGGAGTGGTGCGCAGCAGCCCTTGGACATTTTTGCTGGAGACAATTGTAATTGCTGATGGGTCGGCCAGTCGATAGTGGACACTATTTCTCCTTTTTCTTTCTTTTTGGGTCGAGATGTCGGCGTTTGGGCTTCTTCTCCTCTCTGTCGTTGACGATAGGTCTAGGCACGGCGAGGACCTCGAATCAGGTTCCGGCCTTCCTACGGCACCTTAGACACCTTGAACAGCTGCAAAGAGAGCTGTCGGATGTCGTCGTCGGTACAACTCGGACACGGAAAGCCAAAAGAAGCAACTCGATGACGGCGAGAAGAACGCTCGCGCGCGCCGGGGGGCGGCGGTCGAGAAGTCGTGTTTGCTCCTTAGCAGGAGATCGCAGGCTGAGCTTAAAATAGGAAGGAGGTGGGCGGGGAATCAGAAAGATCAAAGCACATGAAAGAAGGACTGCATTGCGAGACCAAAGTTTAAACAAGAGGTAGGCAGGTCCGCGTGTAGTAGGTCTCGGCCAAGTCCAGATTGAACAGCAGCAAAGTTGTAATAGATCGGCAAACCTGCTGGATGCGGGATAACCGACTCGAAGCAGAACTTCGTTGTCACTGTCAGACACCAGTAACCTGGTCCTGCACCCAGAGGGAAGGAGCTGTCCACGTATGTCGCCTGCTTTCCAATGGTGCCAATTGGCTTCTCAGCTGCACCACGAACATCCCGCGCTGGGTTTGCCCAGGATAGCATTCGTATTTGGCGGTCCTCTCGTGGTGGAAAATCAGGGCGGGGGCTTTGATGCGGTATGATGTTATCATACCTGTTTCCGGGGCCTTGCTGGCCAATGGGCTGTTGCTGCGGGGCAAGATGCTGGCTAGACTCTCCGCCAATGGCGTCTCTCGGTTGCCTGAGCTCCGATTTGCCCGCGGCAGTCAGCCAGGAAGTAGCCGGAATTGCGCTGATAGGGTCAGGGTTGGCAATGATTTTCGCCTGCTGTGAGTACCTGTGTGAGCGGGTATTCCACATAGCTCCGCTTCCCACGAACGCCTCATAGGGAACTCAAGGAATCCGGACTACATTAACATTACGCTAATATCACATCTGTAACGCCTAGGTTGTTATTCTTTTGAGATGGGCTCTACCGAGTCGTTCGGAAGCATGACACAGTAGCCAGGCAGGAGCTTCCAGGATTGCATCCAGTGCTGTGAAAGAAGATCCAAAGTGAGCTCTAGATCTCGGCCCGGAGTTCCCAAAGCTCCAGGAAGAACAATTGACGTCAATATTTAAAAGAAAATCGACAGGCCAAAAAACTCCCGTTCTGGGATGGTGTGGCGGGACAGGGTGCCTAAAACAAAGATTCCATGTTACCCCTGTGGCTTCAAAGTGGAAGTGGCGCTCTGGAAGAAGCAGACGAAAGGAAAAAAAGAAACCGCTAGGGTGCTGGGCGGGTGCTGGGCGGGTGCTTGATGCGATGTTTTCTTTCTTCTCAACCCCTGGCTGCTCGGCGCCCTGGAATTTGCGATTTGAGATCGGCGGGGTCCCGTTTGTTTCAAGTTACATTCGAGAAAGGGGGAAGAAAACACCTCATTCTCACACCAGGTCAGCCCAGATACATGAAGGAAGCTCTGGGAAGGGATCGTGAAACAAAGGGAGGAGGGGTATTTGCATTTCCCCGACCCAAAAGAAAGGGGATGCCTGAGGTGAAGTGGACTGATGAAATTGCCATGACTGATGATTTTTTTTCAACGGCGGCGCAATCGGAAACCTCCCCCCGCCGGCCGCAGTTTGTCTCGACTGCCGCGTAGGAGGAGCCGCTCTCTTGGAGGCGCATGTGAGCGGCTACGAAGAACTTGGTCCTCCTCAGTTGGTCCCCTTTTTTGAGACCCTTTCGCGCCCGCTCGCCCACACCGGATGGGAGGGGAAGGGGCGCTGACCACAGGGCCCTCCAGCCCCAGCAACCCAAGCAACACAACTTTACAAGCTGCATCGCATCGTTGTGTGATGGCCATTCATGCAGGCTAGTTACCCCCACACAAGGCTGACAATGTCGGGAGAGGATATTCCACAAATCTACACTATCCTGGGACAGATAAACTGCAGATCCTATTATGAAGGCAACCGACGTGTAGTGGTGCTGGGTGGCGCTGATACACCGAGTTTCTCGGATGGTCTTCGAAGATCATGTCACCGCGTGGCTTCCTTCAACAGTGGTGCGGGCTGTGTTCTCGTTCGTTCTTGCAATCTGCACAAGCGCGGCAGTCGTCTCTCGACTTGATGGTCCAACGACCATGGATCATGGGATACTGGTGTGGTGGCGGATTTGCATTTCGCGTGGGCCGACGAGCCGGGCCATCTCAATCTCGATGCCATAGAAGCTCATCAAGCAATTGACAGTGCTCACGCAGACCGCCCTCCGATCAATGACTTCATTTCGCTCGCCGAGCTCTGGCCAATGCTCCCGATACCGTACATCCTGTTAGCGCACGGCGTGGGAAATGGTGATAGGCACTATGATACTCGACCTGACAGCCCCCTTTAGGCATGGTGGTTGATGAAACGGCTTTCGTTTCAGGCGGCGAGGTTCTGGCCCGCATTCCGCTCCCCCCATCCGCCCGACCCGTCTAGGGTCTTAACCAATCAGCGGTGCCGAGTGTTTTTTTCTTTGCATGAACAAACCAGCAAGACTGGCTGTTTTCGTGCTACCGACAGGACCGACGACGGCGACCTGATGTTTGCCAGATGAGGGGCTCTGTTGCCCTGTTGGGTTGGCATCGCAGGCAGCATTCCTACCTGGGCATGTAATGTATAGGTAGCTCGATGCCGTTGGACGCAGAATAGAAAACCAGCGCCAGCGGGGTGGTTTTGGAACAGCGGTACCAGTATGACTGCGAAACCCTAATAGAATCACAGCTGGGGGCCAAAAGGGTTGAAGGGATGTGCTTGTGTGTCCTTTTTTTTTATCAGCCCCTTTTCTTTCGCTAGCACAGCAAAGGGTAGTAGGTAGCAAGCATCAAGCATCCACCATGTTTGTCCGGGCCGCAACAGAGCACGAAAAAAAAGGAAGCAGGTGACGCTTCTTTCTTTGTACGACATGCAGTCCTGCACGATGGATTGCAATATGGATTACCTACAGGGCCGTGCCGCAAGGAAGAATAGAAATACAGTCTCTCGCATTGGCATGCATTTTCCTTTGCGACGTGGCGGCCCAAACTTCACAAAGCCCAAGCTCACTCGCTGCTCTCTCAAGCAATGGAAGGCGTCGATAATGCCATGCCATGGAACGGAGAGCTGGCCTTGAATGTGTTCAAGTTGCTGAGACCCTATCACTGATTGGTGGCCCGGAGGAAGCATGGTACGTCTGGGCTTCGCTCTCGTCGCCGGAGCCAAGACGCCGACTGTTCTTGGACTTCTTGTGGTTGGATGTTTCGAATCAACTTCCTTCATCGGCACGCGCAGGCAGGCAGACAGGCAGCAAGGTCTCGGCTTCGCTTTCCCGCCGATGGGTCCCTGATATGTAGCAAACAAAAACTGGCGGTCAGTCATCGTCGTCTCGGAGACGCTTGATGAGCCCAGAGATCGCAGTGATCTATTCGTGGTCGACTGTACGTATCTTGGTGTTAGTGGGTGCCAGTTATAGAGTGATTTCGCCACGATACACCCTGATTCCCTGAACCCTGGTGTTTGGGGAATACGACATCCCGACAAGCGCCCTACGTGGCCCAAGCTCGGTTTCATATCAGGGGCATCACCAAGCGATTGGCAAGCCTGTAGCGAACGCTTTGCGGCCTGTCCAATCCGGCCCCGCCTTCGAGCCCCTATCCCAGAAACGAGAACGTTTGTTGCCCACTGAAAGCCCTGTGGCCCAGAGAAGCAGGCAAAGCAACAGCAGCAGTGCAGAGCAGGTCAGCATAGAACCGCGGCCGCATCGAATCGAGCTATCTCTGCCCATCCAGCCTCAATTGCCGCAAGCAAGCAAATGGGACCTTGAACGCGCCCCACCCCTCCCTATCTACCCCCTGAGCATCAGCATCCTGATCCGTCATTTTCCCCGACTGCAGCCAACCCTTGCAGCGCTCAACTGCAACTGCACCAGCTCTGGGTCCTTTTTGGTCCTCCCCCTCCCGTCAAATAGAACCCCAGTCCTGGATTCATCAACTCACACACAGACAGGACAGCGTCCGACGACGCCTCCCAGACCTGGTTGTCTTCGTCTTTTGCTTTTGTCTCAATTTACTATTTCCGTTCTGTTTTAGATTTTGCCCGTTTCAGTTTTTGCTATTCTTCAACGCGCTGTGCTGTCTGTCTCGCCAGCCCTTTTGTCAAGAACGAAAGACAGAAAAGAGAGTTCGGCCCGTCGTCAGGGATTGTATTTGGATTCGCATTTGGAGGCACGACCGACACCGACAGCGAAAACGAGCCCTTGCTCCGTGCTGACCCTGACCCGCAATATATCTCTCTACTCGCTCACATCGCTCGGGGGATCCATCCCACTGTTGCTGCTTCGTGCAACGCCTGTGTCCAACACACGAACCGACCCGCAACCGACATCACACTGTTCGGCTGCTGACAGACGGTGAAAGGAGAAAAGAGGGCTGATCACCAAAAAATATCCATCATCGTCGCTTGCTCCTTCGACTCCAAAACCTACTACCACCAACTATTGTGCGACTCGCGCCGCTGGTCTGTCGGTTTTCACCACCCACGACGCACCACCCAAAGCAGGGTCTTGCTGCGCCCCTTGACAACAACAAAATCGCCCTCGCCCCCCTTGCTTTGCCTTCGCGTCCAATGCTGTGGGCTTGATCCCTCCGTCGTCACCATGGCCATGCTGGCGTCAAAATCGTTTTCGGCCACGCTGGGCTCCCAGCAGCCCTCGGGCTTGGTCTCAGCAAACACTCCACAAACCGCCTACGCGCCCACAAGACGAGCGCCCGCCGTCCCCATGACGAGTCAATCGTTTGCGAGTCCCACCGAGTCAGAGTTCTCCGACGTCGACGGTCCTAGCTCCGTTAAGAATTGGAACGAGGACCAAGTCTGCGAGTACCTCAGGAGCGTCAAATGCGGCGAGTATGAGAAGATATTTCGCAAGAACCACATCAATGGCGAAAACCTCCTGGAGATGGACAAGGAGGTCCTCAAGGAGATGGGCATTGAGAAGGTTGGAGATCGCGTCCGCTTATTCCTAGGCATTAAGAAGCTACGGACAAAGACGTACGCGAACCAGAAGAAACGGAACAGGGTATGTGTCGCTGTGATTCTGCTAGCGCTGAACATGTCGGCTGATGGTAATCCTTAGGACTCATTTGGCGGCCTCGATGCCCAGTACATGCCGTCATCCGCGTCCCCGCGACCGCTTAATCTGGGCGGCCGGGCTACCGGGGGCCCAGCGCCATCCAACAAGAGATACTCCCGCCAATACGATTCGGTAGTCATCGAAACCTCAAAACCGTCCTCCAGACCTACCTCTCCACTACCCAGCTCCGATTTTCGGGGCGGGCGGCAGCAGCAGCAGCAGCAACAAAGATATGGGCCGCCCCAAGGATATGGCAGCCAACAGACACCAACGGCATCCTCGAGGTTTCCCATGTCTCCACCCGAGGGCCACTCTGGCCGGCTTGTGCAGGCCCACACTAGGAACAACTCCAGTATGGATGGCTCGCTGATGGCCGCGCTCCCCCAGGGCCAGGACGTTATCCGGGTCATCTCAACCGGTGGTGTGACAAAGGTTGTCAAGATTGCTGACTGTAATACATGCGAGGAAGTCATGCGCGTGACATTGCGCAAGTTTGCCCTGCGTGAGGATCACGAGAGGAATTATTGCTTCTGGGTTCTCGCTGGCGTCGAGCCCGATCCGCATCAGTGTCGCCGCCTGGGAGACACGGAGCTGTGGAGAGTGATCAAGGACCATACCCGCCCGGAGCGGAACCGCTTGATTCTGAGGCGGGTTCCCGCTGGAGAGCCTGGCATGCCGGAGCTGGAGAGAGCCGCTGCCATCGGCTTGGAAGAAGCGCAGCAAAATCACAACCGAGCCCTTGAGAACATCAACAAGCAGAGCCAACTGAAGGTGCAGAAAGTCTTGGGTGAGAGCTGGGAGAATATTCAACCGCCGCTCTCTCCTGTTTCGTATCAACAGGATCGTGAGAGAAACGTGTACAATGCCGCCCGCGATCTCGAGCGCCCTGCTCCGGCAGAGGCGTCACGGGCGGGACCTCGCCGGAAAGGTGTACTTCGCCAGTTTGGCGGGCTGAGACCTCCGAGCGAGTTGATTGCCTCAGATCTTACGAGCTACTTCCCGGACCACTCCAGGGAGCAGATCGACCGGACAGCGCGTCTGTCTATGAGACGGTCTGCCCGCCTCAGCAAGATAAACAGCCGCCTCAGCGTCGCGAGCACCATGAGCTTTGCGTCTAGTGTCCAAGATGCCCCCCCTATTCCTACAATTGCCGACAGCTGGCTGACAGCCTCAAATCAAATCGCCAAGGTTCGCCCTCGCGACCTACAGGGGAGAGCACCACACGGATACCGAGACTCGGTGGCCTCCTCAGTGCTCGATACGCTCCAAGAAGAACAATCCCCGACAGAGCCAAACCGCAAATCTTATGTTTCCTTTGCGGACAGCGGCTCAGACTCAACTGCCCTGAGCATCACCGACCCAGCCGGTCATATTCGACACAGCTACTACGACGGAGAGAGCACGACTGGCTCCGGCGGCTCTCTCCATGAGGTTAACCAAGCCTTGAACGACGATGGAGAAGATGCCGACGAAGAGCTCCAAAGCTTCCTGGCCGGCGAGTCATGGGATGACAGCAAGTGGATGAAGGGTGCACTGATTGGCCAGGGCTCTTTTGGCTGTGTCTATCTGGCTCTTCATACCGTCACTGGCGAGCTGCTCGCTGTGAAGCAAGTTGAAACGCCCTCGCCCAGCGCCAACAACCAGAGCGACTCGAGGAAGAAGAGTATGATCGAGGCCCTGAAGCGAGAGATCAGTCTCTTGCGGGACCTGCAACATCCTAATATCGTGCAGTATCTGGGTTGCGGATCATCCGCCGAATACCTGAACATTTTCCTCGAGTACGTGCCTGGCGGGTCTGTTCAGACCATGCTCAACTCGTACGGCGCCCTTCCAGAGCCTCTTGTGCGGAGCTTCGTTCGCCAGATCCTTAACGGACTGTCGTACCTTCACAACCGGGACATCATCCACCGCGACATCAAGGGTGCGAACATCCTCGTCGACAACAAGGGCACCATCAAAATTTCCGATTTCGGTATCTCCAAGAAACTCGAGGCAACCAACATCCTCAATGGGGCGAATAACAACAAGCACCGCCCTTCCCTGCAGGGCTCTGTGTTCTGGATGGCCCCTGAGGTGGTCAAGCAAACATCTTACACACGCAAAGCAGACATTTGGTCTCTTGGCTGCCTCGTCGTTGAGATGATGACGGGTACCCATCCGTTCCCCGACTGCACTCAGTTGCAGGCTATCTTCAAGATCGGAGGGTCCAAGGCCGCTCCCACTATCCCTGACCACGCTAGCGAAGAGGCAAAACAGTTCCTCGGTCAGACATTTGAGATTGATCATAATAAGCGGCCGAGTGCCGACGATCTCATGCTAAGTCCCTTTTTGACCCCGCCGGGTCAGTAAGGGTCGCAACATGACTACCGAACTTGATTCCATCTCTCAATGTGGTTTTCATGTGTATGAAGCGGCAGGCAAGCGACCGCGAGACTCAAAATGCATTTGCGTATTTCTTAACACGATTGGATGAAGATAGAAGGAGTGCGGAAAGTGAATGAAATGTTGATGGTGCACTGTACACAATCTCTTTTTTCACCACACATGATGAGGGACGTTTTATTTCCAAATTTGATCGCTAGATTGGCCTTTCACATACATGCATGGAAAGAAAGCATTTACAAACGATGGGATGTACTAGCAATGGCGAAAGACAGGGAGCGTTCTACACGTTTTTTTTACATTAGGAAGGATGGAAGGTCGTTTGCAATTCCACACTCATCATGCTCAGAGATACATTATCTACACGCCCAAAGCTAAAAAAGAAACTACTATTACTACAAGCCATCATGGCCTTTTACCTACCTACCTTGCTTTACCTACCTACCTTGCTTTACCTACCTACCTTGCTTTACCTACCTACCTTGCTTTACCTACCTACCTTGCTTTACCTACCTACCTTGCTTTACCTACCTACCTTGCTTTACCTACCTACCTTGCTTTACCTACCTACCTTGCTTTACCTACCTACCTTGCTTTACCTACCTACCTTGCTTTACCTACCTACCTTGCTTTACCTACCTACCTTGCTTTACCTACCTACCTTGCTTTACCTACCTACCTTGCTTTACCTACCTACCTTGCTTTACCTACCTACCTTCTATCCTACAAACCACATAGTAAGGATGACGATTATGTCACGATCCTGATTGGGGGAGCCCTGTGGGGACGGGCAAACGTCATGCAGGTTGGCCTGCATGTCACGGGGCACGGACCACATGGCTCTGGTGGCTCTGTGCCGTTGAGGACAGAGCCCACGGAGCCATCTTTTGGGCCAATCAGGGGAGTGGTTCTGTGGGCCCTGTGTCACGATTCGTGACGCAGTCTAGTGGAGCCCGGCAAGGGTCACGAGCCAATCAGGGCCGTGCTCTGTGGGCTCTCCAACAGAGCACACAGAGCAAGATGCGACTTATATAAACAGATAGGCCGAGCTTTCCTTACGAGACTCGGCAAGTAAGCAATACACATTCATCTGCTTCATTACTTGTGAAGGCATTCCACATCGTGTGTACAAAGACTTCCACCGGCATTATTCAAGGAGCTTACCTTCCCTCCGTGACGCACCCACTCAACCCACGGCGTACCGCCTTAGTTCAGACACCCTGTGTGGATTGTAATACCCTGTGTCAAGGAAGACAGAGCCAACAGAGCCACCATGGCTCTATATAAGCAGATAGGCTGAAGAGCCTTTGTGGTTCTTCAGCTATCAACTAAAGTAGACAGTTGAGTCTTTGCAATTGAACCGTAGTTCAGCAAGCGATCTATTTACTCTTTGATACTCTATCCACCCGAGGTTACTGTGTGTGACCACTCACCCCCTTGAGCCTCACCCCATACCCCTTGGTGAGGATCTAGGTCGTCACAGATTAAGGAAACCAAGAGAACACATACATACTTTTTTTTTTCATTATAAAAAATAAAAATAAAAAAAGCCAAAAGTATTAACTACCTACCTAGTAGTTCCACCCATTCAATGGAAGTTCGGGGAGGCAGGCAGTTTGTTACTCATTTATATCAATTACGTCTACTCTAAGTCACGGACAAGTCGACTGTTTGAACAGGATTTGATTCAACAATCATCCACCCAAATGACGGGTTTATTTAATGACCCAAAGTGTTGTTTACTTGAGTTCACCCGATACCCGTACACACGCCTATGTATGATGCAAACATAATGCTATACCCTCTCCGCACAAACGAAATTCCAATATCTGTCGTCGTAGTTTATATCATCCACCCCTCGAAACCTTGTCACAAACAACCCACCAACCCCCCGTTTTTCCATATACCACCACCACCATCACCACCCTGAAATAGCCCTTGTGCTACAAACCCCGTCTCATAAGCAACCATGCTCACCCCCAACGCCTGTCTTGGAAAAAAAGACGAATAATCCAATTGTCCGTGATGATACCAACGCCGTCCGGAATGCATAATGCGAGATGCAATGTTTCATGAATGGACAGTATACCGCCAAAAAAAAGAAAGAAAAAAAAGGTTGTGGGCTTTCTGTGGAGAAAGTAAAGCCTCTCTGATTTGCAAATGACCAAGATCGCTTTAGAAAACGAGCATCACCCCCGTCAGAAACGCGGTGGCCGTGGCCAGAATGACGCCCATGACAGGTGTAAACGATTGTGTAGCCGAGTTGCCGAGCCCCAGGCTTCCCATCAAGCTCGTGCCCGAGATACCGGCCGTCGCTGCCACCGGGTTCGCAACTACCGTGGCGCCGGGCACCGAGCCCGCCCCGCGTCCAATCTCTTTGACGTTCGTCGTCGTCGAGTTGAATTTTGTCGGAGCAAGGGATATTTGGTTGTTGTCCAGGTCGTAGACAACATAGGCTGACCGCAAGAACGTATCCCCCAGCACATTTGTACCAGACCCGGCCGGGGCGATGCCAAATAAGCAGGCTGGCACGCCGTTCTGAAAAGTCGGGCGCTTGCCGCTGGAGGTGACGAGGTCGAGGACCAGCTCGTTCATATCGACGGAGATAGTCGGCGACGAGAAGGTGAAATCCATAGTCGTTTTGTTGCGCGCCAGAGAGCACGGAACATAGGCGGCGCCTTGGTCGCTGTCGAATTGGGCGCCGACCTGGGTGTAGATGGCCTGGACCATCGTATCGGGCAGGTAGGTTAAAGATGACCCCGTGTCAAGCAGAACAGCGAGAGCAAGGTCTCCTCCAATGTTTTGGGTTCCCAGCTGCAGGCGAGTGAGAGTGATGAGAAATTCAGCAAACACGCCTCGCTCGGCCTGGATCGGGAGGGTCTCGAGGTCGCCAATGTACTTCTCTGAGTCCACACCCCCGAACAGGATATTTCCTGTGTTGGCATCCAGGTCGTTTAGCCACAAACTGTAGGCATTAGACTGAATCAAACCATCGTCGACCATCTTGGCCGGCAAATTCGGGTAGGCTGGCTTCCCGGCACGACCAACCTGCACCTCATTGATCGTATACCCGATCCCCAAGATTCCCTGTCCATTCGTGCTGGAGTACCCGATACCGAACTGCAGCCTGTCCAACTTCTGGCCGCCAAATGAGACTGTATCCGACACATAGTCGCCGCTTGCCCCTGAGCCGTCCACGTACGAAATGTTGAAGTAGCTGCCAATGTATTCATATGTTGACGAGGAATTCGCTGAGTAGGTTCCGGCATACTGGCACGGTTTCGATTGTTGTAAGCAGAGTTGGGAGCCTGGAGTGTTGACCCATAAATCGCTGCTTCCTGTGTCGATGTGTAGTCTCACGGATCGCGGAGGTGTGCCGACTGTTGCATTAATAAAATAGAGTGTTTCCTGGACACTGTCAACTATGAGTTGGTATGTGAAAGGGGGGAAATGTCGTACCTCGTTGTCCAAATTCACTACGACTGTGCCTCTTCTCCGTAACCTGTCCCGGTGGATTGGGTTCACTGCCGGCCGCCTCTCGGTCTCCAGACCAACCACTCTTGGGCCATTCTGTTTTTGCTGCAGTACTAGAGCTTCGGCCGACACGATGATGGAGGCAGCTACGGCCAGGAATGACGTCGTCTTCATTCTGGCAGGTTAAGGTCTTTTTCCACGCAAAATTCCAATGCTCAGGCTCCAAAACGAATATAAAAGTCGACACAAACACGGAAGTTGATGAGTTGGAAATTATAGCATATGAACAGAGATGTGAGAACGAAGGCAAGAAGTAATTATAGGACTGTAAGTTGTCCTGATGGCGTCCGGCCCAGGAAGGCGGTGCGCGGCAGTGCAGAGTAAGTCTGGGTCTGAGATGCACCCGTCACCCTTTCGGAAGCAACGGCTTCCAGTGTAGGCCGATGCCAAGGGGAGATGGACGCAAACTAGCCACTTCACTAAGCCCAGGTGGCGAGCTTATTGAGGGCGGAGAGAAAAGCTCAAAGAACAAACAAGGAGAAAAAGGACAGGCTGAAAGGGCCTCAAAGCAAATGCGGTCCAGACGCAGAAAAGGAAAGTAAAAGGAACAAAAGATGGAAAAATGAAATCGGCAAACCACCGGACTGGGAGACTTGAGGTTCCAATACAATACACACTCCCCGGACGACTTGTCTCGGCGATCTCCACGATCCATCCATCGAACAGGGACACAGGGTGAACAAGACAGCCGCTTTGCCGAGACACGCAGCAGAGCCCCGAGGTCCGCCAAGTAGTATGGGGAGCTCATGGTGTGCTGTGGCTGGTAGCGACTCGCCAGCAAGCAGCGGACAAGCCATTGATGGTCAAGGGCTTGGCGCACTATCCTGGAGCAAGACGGTGTTTGGGAACCCCATGGGATGGGCGATTTGCGTCTGTGTGGAAACACGCTGTACCCTGCTGGTGGCAGAATACCCGAGGAGCACCTGTTTTGGTAAATCCGTGTCTTGATCGATAAAACCCCCCCTAAAAGACGGCGCCAAGCGGAAAAAAGCACGGAAGAGAGCCGAGCCCCGAGATGCAGACGCAGAGTAGAGACGACTTTTTTGGGAAAAGGGAAGGGGTTACGCAAGCGACTGCAACGAGTGCCAGGACACCGCTGGCTCTGCGGTCAGCTCGGAGGGGATGACGCGCGTCGTCCGCGTCTGCTCGAGGCCTCAAAGGAGGGGCAATCCATAGGTGTTCTAGAACTTGGCAGTCGAGGCTCAGGCAACCGTTTCCCAAGACTTTCCCTAGTAGAGAATCAACGTCCGGGCGACTGAAAAGAAAGCAAGTCGTGGCGAAAGGGGGCGAAAAGGGGAAAGAGGGACGGGGGATTTGAAACGTCGATGTTGCCAAGCTACTGCATCTGATACAGAGCGCGGATCAGACGCTTCCTTGCAATGTTGGGCTTGGCGCCGCCGGCAAGTACGGAGCGCTAGGCGGTTATTGGCTGGGGATCTGGGGTTAGACCCCCGAGTGCTGTTAACGTGATCCAGCGTCTTTGGGACAAACCAACCGAACTTTGAAGATCTGGGGAGCTGGACAAATAAGGCGCAGAGTTTTGACGGTTGAACTTCTAGAATATGTTTTCTTCAAGATTATGTTGGAACCTTCGTCGCTGGATCAAGTTGGATGCACATTCCATGAATGAACGGGCTGGCTCACTCGACATGCTCTCTGTTCTGCATCTTCTTGTCCTGGCCCCAAGCTGAAACTTGAAAGTCCACTGCAGGACGTGCACAGGTTATCACAACCCTTTCAAGAGGAGGTAGAAACATCTTCAATTCAGTTATGGTTTTCAATTTATTATGAAATGCTTAAGTGTCGCGCATCCCAAATTTGCCCTCCAGGAGCTTGAGCGACATGCCCTTTGCTACGGAACGAATGCTGGCGAGGAATCCACTCTTGGCATGCTCTATAAGTACGACGACTGTGACTTGCTTGATTTTTAACTTTGCACTGCGCGTGTATTTGCTTTTTCAATGCCTTCTTCATCAGTCGACGGGGCAAGAGCCATCGAAAACAGTCGGTTTTTTTTAAAAATTTCTTCCCAACCGGTTAATGGGACAACTTTTTTTTTAAGAACTCCATTGCAGCTCGCAAGGGTGGTGCTAAAGTGAACATCTCGTCCACTAATCAATCACAATTCCGTTATTTCAAACCAAAAGTCTGTCAATTTTCAGCTCGCCCGGCCTTACAGACAGTTGACTTGTTCATCTGCAGAAATAAAGATGTCGAGACGAAGGCAGGCAAGGCTGTTAGATCATCCCATCTTTTTATTCGACTGGCGGCTAGATCAACCTCACAACCTACCTACCCACCGTTAGAAGCTGAAGTCTTGAGAACAAAAAGCGCTAAAAGTGTTAACAAAGTGACAACCATGCGGTCTTCAAAGACTCGGATCAGACTCAACTCCTTCGCGGCCAGCCCTTCGTGGCTATGCTCATTGCCGAGATGGCTGGAGGTTGTTCCTCGCCAATCAGCGTCGTCCCGTCATTGGCCAAGGACAGGCAGCCAGCGAGCCAAGTCTCGGGGGCTTGAAGCGGCCTCGTCAGCGGGTGGGCTGCAGCTCGTCGACCCCCTCGCGAGAGAAACCGAACTTATGTTTCTCTCGATACCTGCCTGTTGTTGAAGCTACATTTCCCCCATTGTTATTCATTCTCTTGTCTTGTCTGCGAGCTCTTGCAAACATTGCCTCGTCTTTTCTCTCTTTTATACTAAGTATCCCAAAAAGTCCGTGAGCCTCAAGACGCCGTCGTTCAGCCAATATGGATATGTACGCAGCAAACATGGCCATGGACCGCTGGTATGCTGCTTTCTACTCTTCCCCTCCAACAAACATCTTCAATCTTGACCACTGACTGTTGATGGGGGCAAACAAAAACAGTCCGATATATGCCGTTTGTCAACCCCCACCCCCTCACTTATACATATCATATAAAACGACGAACCAACACCTTTACCTAACCCTCGTGAATCCCGCAACACGCAGTCCTTCTTCGGCGCCCTAGGCTGCGCCTGCTCCATCGTCTTCACCGTGATCGGCGCCTCGTACGGGACCGCCAAGTCTGCAGGTGCCATCTTTCAGTCTGGCATCATCCGCCCCGATCGGTTGATGCAGAACACGTACGAGACATTTTTCCTTCTCCTCTTCCAACCTCTTTTCGTCGGGCAGGGGAGGAAGGGGGGCATACATATATAAAAACAATACCTAGCTAGCATGCTAGTTCAAGGGGAAAGAAACTAACCTTCTCCAAAAAAATAAAATTTCATAGACTCTGTGCTATCATGGCCCAAATCCTATCCATCTACGGGCTCGTGGCTAGCGTGATCATCTCAGGCAACCTGGTCGAGAAGATGGCCCTTTACACAGGGTTCCTACAGCTCGGTGCCGGGCTGGCAGTTGGTCTGAGCGGCCTGGCGGCGGGTTTTGCGATTGGCATTGTCGGTGATGCTGGCGGTCAGTTTTATTATTTCCTTCCCTTCCCCCCTTCGGATTTCCCGGCCTTAACGAGATACCTCCCTACCTATCATTCAACTTTCTTCTTTTCTCGTTATCTATCCACCAGAGCGCATCCTCCCTCCCCCTAAAAAAAACCATTTGCAACTGAGACAAAAGAAACTCCCAAAATAGTCCGAGCAAGCACCCAACAACCACGCCTCTACATCGGCATGGTGCTAATCCTAATCTTCGCCGAGGTCCTAGGTCTGTACGGGGTCATTGTGGCGATCCTCATGTTGACGCGGTCGACGCTCAACGTGACCGAGTGTCTCTATTAATACCTTGGCGGTACCTAATAAATCATACCTACCTACCTACCAGGTGCACCTTTTACCCAGGAGTACCAGGCATCCTAGTAGTGTGTTCTGTCTGTCTGCCATCCATGCATACATACCGCGGATACTACTTTATTTTAAGCTCAGCAGCAGCATCATCAATTGTTTCCATCTATATTTTATATATGGAGTACCTTACCTATATTTTATCTATTTCAAGGGGAACCCCAAAAAACGCTTTTGGTCGTCATCTCTATGTAGGTAGGAATGACATAAAATGATTATAAAACCTGTTCTATTTCGGGAATAAACCCTCTTTGCTAGAGCTTCCTTGGGGAAATAGTCTAGTGTGATGGAAGAACTGGTACGGTTTACATTCGTGAAGAATTAGACCAGTATCTCCCTTATATCCCTAATTTTATTAGGCTCAAGCTTATATAGAAAATGGGTCTGTCATCTCGTAACCAGCGAAGACGAAAGACGGAGAAGAAAAAGGGTCACAGCGCACAAGTCATAATTCTACTTACCAGCACCGAATGATATGTGTGGTGCGATGTCTAGGATGCTCATCACTTGACAGGCAAAGGATCGAAATATCAATAACCCTCTTTCCTGTCTCCCCATTATTTAATTTATTCAACGTCTTCACCCTGCAAAATTCTTCATCATCCCCCCACCTGATTGTACTTTTACAGCAGCCATTCCCTCTTATCATCCACATCTTTTACAAACGGCTCATCGATCCTCCGAATCGCATACTCACTGCACAATATACTACCACCCACCGAAAAAGTCAGCACATAATCTCTCAGACAGGAAACAAAAAGCGTAAAGGGAAAATCATACCAAGCTGATGCTACCAAGGAGTCAAGCTCCGTGATCATAGCATCCCTCTTTGGTCCGCTTACCAGCCCCTTGGTAATTTGCACCTGGCACTCCTTGATGCGCTTGCTCTTGACCGGGCCAGCCTGTTCAAGAACCTTCTTGCCTAGACAGTCCGAGTGAAAGGCATGCTGACAGGGAAAGACGAAAAACTGCCTACTCAGCAGTGGTAGGCCACAGACATAGCACTTCTCACCCGGCTCGACGATCGCATACCGATGATCCAGAGCGGCAATGTCGACCTTGATATTTGCCGCGGTCTGGGAGGACTCATCCATCTCTCGGCGCAACCCATCAATGTTCCGACTATAGTCCTCAAGCGCGGTGCAGATCTCCTCCTTGAAGTCATCAATCACCACAAAGTCGGGGAAAAAGGGGATCAAGTCTTCGATCTTGAGGAGATCACACCGCTTCAAAAACTCAATGGCCGTCTTGATGCCATTGGACTGTGAGATGACCTTTTTTGCCACGGCCAGCCACAACTTCTTGCGAAGGGGTGGGTTGGAGAGGGGCCTATCGGCGATGATGGACGCCAGGTCAATTTCGTCGTGCGAGAGGGCCAGGTCAACCGCTTGCACGTATTGACCCATGCTGGTGTATATGTGTGCGCATGAGAGCACGCGGTGATTTTGAATGCATAACCTGAGCGCAAAGTCCGGATCGAACCTGGGCTCGTCACCCTGCGATCCAAGATAGGACAGCAGGGCGGATTCATCTTTAGAGGAGTGTGATGCGTATATGGAGACGAGTGTGTTGTGTACCGCCGAATCAGTAGAGTTCAACTGGTTGACCACGTATTGCAAGAAGCGGACGGCTTGGTTCTGCGTCAAAGGACCCTTGAAGTTCCGATCGTATTCAAGGAGCGCTGGTATGAGGTTGCGGGGCTTAAGGTTGGACTGCCGCATGAGGATCTCTACCAGTTCCGTAGCCGCATGAGTCATAAGCACACTGCTATACCGGTAAAAGACCTCGGGATCCGTCTGCCTCTTAAGGACCTTCAAAGCCTCAGCCCACCTTTCCCGCTGAACCCAGTAGGAAAGGACAAAGTTGTAGTCGTTCACAGCGTTTGCGTAGAAAAGGAGCTCCTCCTCCCGGCCGTGGCTGCTGATGACATCGTAGACAGTCTTACGATCGAGATCCGACTTGTGCTTGTTCACAAACTCCTGATACTCGGTCCGGACCGTGTTCAGCTGCTCCTTCGTCTGGGCTGGATTCAGTGTCTCAGAGAGCTCCGCCCCCGTAATGATGGTGTCATCCAGCGAGTTAAGCTTGGCCATGAATATTTCCACCAGCCATGTGGCAATCATGATCCTTTGCATGACGGACGACTTTTTGTACGTATTTAGCTTCGCGACGAGATATTTCCGGAGGGCGTCCGGTTGGTTGTTGTCGATAAATATGAGGGCCACCTCCTCAAACGGCTTACTGCTTCTGCCATAGACACCAGCAGCTTCGATGTACGACCCCTTGCCAACGAGATAATCTCCAGAGGCAGTCGCAACGGCATCTCTTTGGGCCGGAGTGTGAGCATATTGCAGCGCAGCATCGAACTGCTGCATCTCTAGCATGATCTTCCAAATGCCTCGATCCTCATCCCGCACAATGATCTCCAGAATTTCCTGAGACGTGAAGAGCCAAAAGGTATTCTTTTGGATATCAACACAGAGGCCAATGGCCTTTTGGCCCTGGTCCAGAATGGGCTGGTCGTAGACCGTCAAGCCGGTGAGCCGGTTCGCAGCCACTATCCGGTCTCCAACCAGACTAACAACATGCCACTGCGTGAGAGCAATCGCATCGACATAATCGGTTGTCGCTCTCTTCCGCCCCGCCACCTCTTTGCCAGCCAACTGCGCCCTTGGGAGGAGCTTCGCCTCGGAGAAGACCTTGGTCCCTAACTCTGAGGCGACTGGGCTGACGAGCAACTTTCCATGAAAGACGCCATGGGAGGATAGCCACGCAAAGGCGCGGTCTGGCACAAGATCTCCTGGAAATCTGGATGCTTCCTGCGGGTCCGGGGAGATGGCAAGGGCCGAGGTGGCGGCGGCGGCCGAAGCTGACCGTGGCAGCTCGTGGATCTTAGGCTGCTCTGCCTCGAACAGCTTGGAGAAAATAGACTGGCTCCCGTCGTGGCCCCGGCCAACCTTGCCGACCAGGTGGTAAAGTCGGCTTTGGGTGCTGATCAAGACACGGCGGGTGTCTGCACGCCCAGGGATTGCGTCCACCCACAAGCCAGTAATAGGCCCGTCATCGAGTTTCTGCAGGAGCTTCAGATACCTGTCCTCCTTGCGGTAGAACTCGGTCGAGGTTTCGATGTAGCCCTCGTATATGTTGCCGTCCGAGGCACCAATGAGGATCTCGCGTGTCGAGGCGGTGGGGAGGGCGGGATTCCAGGCGATGCTTTCGATCGAGACTCCGCGAAGGCGGGCGAGGGGCCTGCATTGGCGCGTCTGGGAGTGGAGGTAGTAGTTCTCGCCGAGGGAGGTGCAGATGATCAGATGGGAAGCTGTAGGATCGAGGAACATGCGGCGGATTACGCCGACCTCGGAAGGCTTCTTGGGGAGATCGATGTCTGCAGCGCTGGTTGGTTAGCGAATGCGCTTTCCCTCTAGCTGTGTCCATGCTAGGCCAAGCATACCATCAATATCCTCCGGGCGGTTGAGATCTATGCGGAGAATACGGCCATTGGAGAGGGCAAGTATGAGGACGTTGTTGGCGACCTGGGCCGAGACGAAGTCGGCCGCGACAGAGAACTGGAGCTGGACGCGCTCAACATCGAAGATAGGCAACGCCCCGTCGGCAGCGAGGTCGGCCATGGCGCTGGTGGCCACGAAGCCGCTGGATGGTTCGAGCGCCATCGTCAATCGTCCAGCATGGTGGGATCCTGCTCTCTGCGCAATGTTGTTGTGCCCTGGCTGAGGGTGCCGCAAAGATCAACTCGAAGGTTCTATTGAGGTGCACACGAGGGGGAGCTTCAACCCGCTGGAAGCATTGGAGCTGGAGTTGCGTCAGTCCTCGCCTTGAACGGTGGGGCTCACCTAGGCTCCAGGTCTTGGGGACACTAGTGAAGTAGGTACCGACGTACCTTTCGCAGGTCCCGCACATCCACCAGGAAGGGACCTGTTTGGGAAGTTCCACGCGCAGACTTTAGAACGGCCCAACACGAATCAGAATACACATTCCTGTACTATCACCACCTCGTAATCCACCGAGCGCATGAACTTGTAAACTCATTCATCATTACATTTGATTTAGTCTGGAGGACCGAAAGGCCCCCCTACACCGAGTCAATGGGCATATACAGAGTTAATCCCGGGTATCTACAATGTACAAGACGAAGAAAAAAGAGAAAAGAAGGAGGTAGTAGGGTGTGGTTTGTGTATGTGAGTGAGAGAGACGGGGCATATGGGAGTGTGTGTGTGTTGGATTGCTTTGATGCATCATTCTTCCATCCAAAAATGTCCAAATCTTCTGTATAACCGCAGCTGCCACTGGCATTGATGTCATCCCATCTGAATTTGATCCGACATCGCGCAATATCATAATGTTCCCTCTGATCTTAGTGTCTTGTTAGATCGGCTTCCGATGGTGCTGTCGTCGTCGGCGCCGCTCAGGTCGACCATCTCGGCCGTCTCGTTCAGCACCTGCGCTGTCCAAGCCCCGGGCACATCTGGTTTTCTGCCGCTCAGTACGCGGAGCTTGATGACAAATGACTCGGCCCTGACAGGATCTTCGGCCATCTTCTTGGTCTCCTGGGCCACCTGTTCGCAGAGGTCTCGCGCGTAGTCGGGATCCCAGCCCAGGTATTTCGTTAACAGCCGTAGCGCAGTTGGTTCAATGCCCGTGACGACGGCAAAGAGCCAGAACTTCCCGTATGAGCTGCTCGCCCGACTCCCTATGCCGAGATCGTACACCGTATCCCGGATGTCCACAAAGCCCGCTTCGATCAGCAGCTCCTCTCGCATATGGTCGCGACCCCTTACCCGGCCTGACTTATCAAGCGCCTCGTAGATCCCTTTGAACAGGTGGTGAACCGGCGAGTCCTCCGGATAGAACGTCAGAAAGTTCTGGTAGGCGTACATGTCGTCATAATCCAGCACTTCGATCCAGCCGCCCGGTTTTATGCATTCGAACGCCTGCCCGTAGATGAATTTCCAATCCCCAAAGGCGCCCGCCATGTTTCGAAGATGCACCAGATCGACTGTGTTGGCCGGGCGGATCCACTCCTCCTCGGCGTTCTCGATATGGAATTCGATATTAAAGGGCACCTGCTGTGTAGGTTGGATAGGCGCAATGTCCGTTCCAAACACTTCCGCGTCGGGATACTTCTCGGCCATCCCAATTGCCCACTCGCCAATGCCCGTGCCGATATCTAATATGTACCGAGGGTCCTCGAGCGGTACTGTGGTGAGCTCGAGGTCGAAAAGCCGGAGGTAGACCTGGTGTATCACGTATTGTCGCGTCTGCTCCGTCTGGTCGATAGGCAAGAAATAGTCGCCGCAGTATTGGCGCCCATTTTCTGTAACAAAGTCGTAATCATCGGCATACAACGTCCTCGACGAGTCTCTGTGCGCAAGGAAAGGTAGTCGTTAGCAAAATACTGACTCTGCGGTCTTGTCTCAAGCAACCAGAATAAGACATTCGACACACACATGCGCGCGCACACACGCACGCACAACACACAAGAGTGAAACATAACGCACATTGTCGCAGAATCTCGCCCGCTGTTGTGTTGAAATGGATACTCAACCTGAAAGGCAGGTTGCACACCGGGATAAGTGCTCATGGTAAAGACCGATTTCGCGCGACCTCGATAATCGGTGTCGCCGTCCTCGTCAGCTTCATCCCCTTCCTCGTCACCCAGCACCTCATCCTCGTCCACTTCTAGGTCAAAGCCGTCTGCCGCAGGAACGTCCACTTCGATGATGCCTAGGTCGTCGTCCTGAGAGTCGTCGACGACAAGAGAAAGACCTGAGGTCGGTTTCGGGGTAGAGGCCTCGGCGGCAAAGTCAACTGAGCTTATGGGACACGCACTCCCTTCCCGGCGTGAGCCCCCTTCCTGGGTGACCACGAGGGGACTTGTGGTGGCTGCCTCGCCCAACTGCATATCTCCGGCTTCGTCCGGAGTCGTGTCAAGGCGGATTTTCTGGAACTGCTTCGTCTCTGCCACTCTCGACTCGTCCCCATTTAGATGGCTTGATGAGGGGCTAGGACTCTCCAAGGCGAGCGCCCGACGTGCTGTGGTGAAAGAGGAGTCGTCGTTGTGGGCAGCTGGTGGTTGTCCAAAGTGCGAGCCTGGGTCGACAGCTGTTTGCTCAGGAACAGTGGCCGACGGTTGCGAATTGGAGGTTGCTCGTCGATGCATCGACAACCCGCCAGAGGGAGCACAAATGATCGGCGTTGGTGAATTGCGCAATTGGCTGTGATGGACAGAGAGAAAGCAAGCGACAGAACGACTAGCTCGACCGGGAGTATAAGTGTCAACAATGGAACGAACGGTTGGGGTGGCCGTTCGTCGTTTACGGTGTCGTTGTCGGCGTCGGCGTCAGCGTCAGTGCGGGATACGCTGCTGCCAGTCCCGTCCGCGGAAGGCAACAGGAGCTGGATGTCACAGCGATCAAGGCATTTCTTCTAGATGGTGTGCGACTCGATTTTTGGCGGGTGGTCGGGGGTTAGGGGATGGGATGGGGAGGTAAAGGGGAGGGACGGGCTGGGAATCGATCTAGGGTTGAGAAATGGGCAGAGAGACAAGACGGGGAACACGGGGCGGGCTCTAGTGTAGCTTGCTTTGGCTTATCAACTAAATTAACATGTAAAAAGGCAACATTGGCCCCAAAGCTCATGGATGGCTTTTGGGGGGGATGTGGGGGGGCGGCAGCACACCCAAATGCGCACACAACACCACTGGACAGAGCCCGGCGGTGGGAACGACACCGGAATGGTTTGGCAAAAGTAGTCCATCCCATCCTTACCGACCTACGTACCTAGCTCCTTCCACCTCTTCCATCCTTCCCTCGTGGTGCAGGCCCCACTGTTCATTCTTCTTTGGTCTAGTGATTCCCCGCAGCTCATTGCCATCCCATCGACCCATTTCATGGTGCCTGGTCCGGGCTGATATCACAGTTCGGACAGTGCACTACAGTACCGACCTTGTTCGCGGATACATCCGTCAGTAAGAGTCTGGGTCCCTGGGATTGCCGTTCCCAATCCTGGTCACAGGGCTGTTCCCATTGCTCCCTTCGCGAGCTGCCCCCTACAGGCCTCTCTGCAAGCATATCACAACACAGCACAGCACCAGTCACGTCGCTGCCAGCGAACCATCTTCATCAGAAGCCTGCGTCCTGCACGTCTGCATGTCCACAACTGTACGTCTGCTTGGGTTTCCTTGTCCCACCAAGCGACGCTAGCTTGCTCGGGCACCTGGCTCCTGGAAGCCGTGGGCGGTTCCACAATTAACTTCCATGGGTCAGCAGCGGGGGGGGGGGACGGGATGACACGACAGGGATGCATTCTCGCCAGCTTGGGAAATGTGCGCTCGAGCTGCTGCGGCAGGCAAGCGAGTGCTTCCCTTTCCCCCATTGTTGGCTCGCTTTCAGGTGTCGAAGGCTGAAAGTCATCGGGCGTAAAATGCTTGTTGGGTCGGTCAGCCAGCGGTTTCCCCCTCCCGTTTCTCGATTTTCAGTATCTCCTGGATTCCTCGCTGTTTGCTGATGCTGATGCTGGCTGCTGCTGCTCCTCACTGCTGCAACTGCGCCTCGTGGCCGCATCGGAAGGACCTCTGTTCCGTCTGTCAGTGTGAAGATCGGCGGTTCATCAGTGCCCTTGCCACCACTTTTTATTAAAAATAAAAAAAAAAGAGAATTTTTTTCCATTGTTGTTATCCACCGGTCGTCACAAAGTCGGAAGCGTGGGGCATCCATATGCAGGTATACGTCCAACAGAGAGGACTTCAACCGCACGTGGAGAACTTTGATTGTTGTCACAAAGCGTCGAGTGGACATGGAACTCCCTGTTGCTGCTCCTCCCGCTAGGTGCTAGGATAACAAATGGACAAGAAATGCAAGGTTTCCGGACCCGGCGATGTGGTCACCAATAATAATAGCCATGCAGGCCATCTTTTTTTTCGCGACGTCTGTCACTGAAGAAACAAGAGCCCTACTAAACATCCATGCGGCCGAAATACGGGTTACGACGCTTTTGGGACTGTAGTCGGTGATCAGTGGCCTGTGTGGTTTGGGAACACAGCCTAAATTTGTGGAACACCTGTCTCGGTGGTATTCTTCCCAGCCCACGGCGCTGGGTCGAGCGGCCCAAAGCATTGACGAACATGGTGACTATCCCAATATTATGCAAGCAACATATGAGATCAAATAAAAGATCGTGACGTACAGTTTCCTCAGCAGCCAAGTTTGGTTAATTTATAGAACAGATTCTAGTGCCCCCACATTCAATGGCCAGCTAGGCAGGTCAATGTTTGGTCTGAAGGTGACAATAGGGGCTGAGGACCAGACAAAAGTTGAACTGGCAGGCTACGAATGAGAACCCTTTTTCTCTCTCTCTCTCTTTCTCCCTTTGGGAGACTGACGGCGGAGGCGGTGGAGGGAGACAAGAAAGGTGAGGCGCCGTTCCGCATCACGGCAAAACTGGGCCTGAGTCAATGAAAATTTGCCGCGATGTGACCTGGGGGGGGAATGCGGTGACCTTTCGTTTCGCCCAAGCTCTAAGAGCCCCCAAATCCCAGCGGCGGACCGGTGTACCAAAAATCAGACCCGGGGATGGGGGGCCCCATTCATCATGTATGGTATGAGAAAATGAGACGAGGACACACACCTGTCCATGTTATTGGAATATTGAATATGTAAAAGTTTCCCAAGTACCAGATCGGACAATGATAGAAAATGTTGGGCTGTCTGCTAAATCTGCTAATAAAATACCCGATGAGTGTTGATAGCAAGCCAGTGACAGGTAGGTACCTTAGGTGTGTAGGTACCTACACAGTGTAGGAAGGCCCTCCAGCCCGCATATGCATTTTAGGTATGTTCGTTTTCTCTGATAAGGCAACAAAACAAAAAGTCTATCACGCCTGCATCTAATCTATATTTACCTACCTATTGATTTCTTAAAAAGTCCCAAATCAACACCATCATCAAATAATAGCAAACATACCTGTCCAATGTTTGTAGAGCCAGGTACCTCTCTCCAATAACTTCCTTGGTTTAGTTTTACTGACAGTAACATTTTCAACCCAACTTGATCCCACTCACAGTTTACATCTTTCCTCCGTGATGGACTCCGTACTCCATACCTTCCCCCATGGGTAAAAGAAATTCCCACTCCGCCAAGCATCAAACCCTAACCCTCTAACGAGTGCCAAACACCCGTTAGATCTTCCATAGTATACTGACGTATATGAGCTTGTCATTCCAACATCGCTCGGGACTCGGGTTCAGTTCCCGGTGGGAGAGAGAAACCTTTTACTTTTTCAACTCTGTTATATTTTATTCATATCTCTGTTGCTATTCCCAGGAGGTTTGGTTCAATCATCACCCTCCCATTCAATATAGTGTGGATGCCGGAAGAAAAAGTGACTCTATCTTTCTCCTTCTTCCTTGCTGACGTCCCCCCCCCCCCCTCTACCACGAGACAGGCCCAAAAGTCTGACCGTCCGCCAACCGCGTCTGTATGGCCGTGTCCTTAAAGTCCATAGTGCTCTTTGTGATTTCGTTGCCCCACCAGGCTGGCGGCTTGATGTTGTGCAGAGTAAACGCAAAGAAAATAGCAAGAGTGCTCAGCGCCAGTCCCAAATCTAGGCCAGACGAGGTTAAGAAGTTAAGCCGGCTCCACCAACCGAAGTGGCGGTTGCGGATCACGTACTGGAACACGAAACCGACAATACCCCAAGACAGATAATTGAGCGGCGTGGCCGGCGGGATGGTGCCGGCCCCCCCAAAGATGAGCGGAGCCATCAGGTACTTGAGGTACGACTTGGGATACTTCTTGGCGCCAAGGTAGATGATGATGGGAACGATGGCGCCGAGTGCGAAAAACAGGAATAGGCCCGAGTAGATCTGGCCTGGCGAGAACATGCGTGCTGGGCCGATGAGTCCCCAGATAACGGACGCTACAGAAAAGAAAGCCGTGTTAGCATTCGCTTCTTTATCTGCACAAGAGGGAGCTAACTTACCAGAGAAGAAAACGCGCCCTCCAGGACAAGTAAAATGGTCTGTCTGTGTCGGCGTACAGACGTCGGGGATGTTTTTGAGCGCGTAGTTCAGCACCATGATTTGGATGAAGCACGAAAACGTCGTGGCGACCACCTGGCACATGAACATGGTCCGCGGAGGGATCTTCATGTAATGCCCAAACTTGAGGTCAGAAACAAAGTTGAGCGACTGCGACATGGTGATGTATCCGAATGTTTTGAAACTAAAGAAAGAAAAATATTAGCACAAACCCATATGATATCATGAATCCAATGCACCGACGATATGACTCGACTAGAAGGAGAAACACTTACATCATGAGCGCCAGCGGTCGGCCAGGCTGGATATACCCATAGATAAACTCGGTCAGGACATTCAGGCCAATCTGGCTGTTCGTGACCGCCTGGATAATTCCGATGGGAAGGGCAAAGCTGAACGATATAAAGACCGCCAGCAGAAACGCCCACCAAGTCAAGTTGGTAGGCCATGCGAGAATGGAAACGAAGCCCAACGCAAGCATCTAGTCATGGACAAAACATTGTGGTCAGTTATATTCAACCCTTCACGAACCGGATGAGATGTAGCTGAAGGCTTACCAGTGTGAAAAGCGACATATACCACCATGTCGGGGCCTCTTTGTATTTCCTCATCAGCTTCATATGAATGTCTGGCTTCTCATGGGTGCTGTTCTTGTACTGCCTCCAGATGGTCTGCCCATGGTGCAAGTAGGTGTAAACAACCAGGGAAGTTATTGCGGCGAAGGAGAGCCCATACGATATGGCAAACGTAGTGCTGCGTCCGATGTCAATATCTATCCCAGAACGTGAGGGAAGAGGGAAGCTGGATACCTGAGAAACAGCGGCGAATAGTTCTTATAAGCCTCCTCATCCAACGTGAAGTCGGCGGTGAGAATGCGAGACACGTTGTACGATTTGCCAGTGTTGTCGTATGTACTAGAATCGCTCATGGGGAGAAACTCTGCGTACCAGGCCCCGCCATAATGAAGCACCGAGGCCCCAAAAATGAAAAATGTGACAACGCCGATCATGGTGTTGGCAATGGCATGCCTAGAATGTCACATTAGCTGTAACCCTCTCACGGAAAGGAGGTAAAAGGATATCTCACCAAGGCGGGATCAGGGGAGAGCCAACGAAACCCGAAATCTGCGTCCAGTCGAACGTGATGGGCAACAGCGACAGACCCGTCGAGTAGCCAAACAGTTGGTTTACCACGGGGTTGTCTGGGAAAATCCAGGTAACAAAGGCAAATGAGCTCAGAAATTGAGCCAGGAAGCCCGGTATAAAGTAGTAGACAAAGCCACCGGCAGTGACGATGGCAAACCACCTATACCGAGGCATCGAGCCGCCAATGACCGTAGGGTCTCTCATCTCATTCTTCTCGTACATGGCATTCATCAACGTCACTGAGACGAGATTACCGGGCCAGATCATTGAGGCCGGATACACTGAGCGGGCAAGGTTAGCAAGGCAGGCACACACGCATGCAGGTAAAACCAATGGACGGAAAGTCAAACTTGCCGAGAAATTTCCTCATCATGCCCGCGATGCCATAGCCTAGAGATTGCGTCGAGATGGTAAGCAGCAGCTGAAACAGAATGCCAAAGTCCTGCTTGTAAAAGATAATCTGGGCAAGGATGATATCAGTGGCGTAAGCAACGGAGAACGACACGCTGGCCATGACCACAATGATGGAGTGCTCCTTGATGTTGAAGGGCCCAGGGTTCAGACTCCAGCGGATGCCAAAGGTGTTGAACCGCCTCTCGGGCACCACCTTCGCCCAGCCGTGGCCGATGGGCCAGGCGATGACCTGGGCGATGAGAGAGCCGAGGCTGATGGAGGGGGCGCGCAGCGAGAACAGCGTGTTCATGGAGGCGCCGAGAAAGATCAGGGCCAGGCCGATGGTCCAGGCCCTGACGGTGTTGCAGGGCATCTCCTCGTCGTAGTTGTGTACGGCGGCCCGGACCTCGGGATAGGGCGAGTCCTCCTCGCTGACCTCGGCGGTGCGCTTCATGGCGGCCTCGTCGTCGTCGAAGCTGGCCGAGTCCCGGGCGAAGGTCTGCAGCATGTGGGCACCGTACTCGCCGGGAAGGTTTGGATCTAATAAAAGTTCGTCTTCTGATCCCTCTTCATCGAGGTCGTCGGGCTGTTGATGGGCATTGTTGGACTCACCCCACATGGAGAGGCGCGCCTTGAGGTCGTCAACAGGACTCAGATCGCGACCATGGCTGGCTTCTTGCGAAGCGTCACCTGCCGGCTCTGTCGGTACTGCTACGCCTGGCGTCTTCTTGCGCTCTCCGCCGCTTCTGGCTTCCGCCTTCTTCAGGTCTGGATCGTCTCCCATCATCAGTGCTCCAGCGGCCGTGCCAGACGACTTGGAGCTCGATGGTCGGGCCATGATGATGCACGGTCCCTTGTGAGTTAAAGAACGACCGAGGATCTGATAACTTGAAGGCTGGCATGGAAGCAGAAGGGTCTATATGGGGTGCTATCTAAGGAGACCACGACGAGATAAGATACCGAGTGATCGATCACAGGGGGGAACGTGAAGCAAGGCTCGACCCGTAACTCCCCAGGGAGATAGTGCTATGCTGAATGAGATGCGGGTTTCCGCAAAAGAAAAAGTAGGGACCGCAATAGCCGCTCGGTTGAAGTCTAGATAGAGACGAATGGCGTCCAATGCATAGCTGAATGCCAAGGAAGACCCGTGTCCCGACGCCGTGGGTCGATCAGGTCAATGCGTGGGCGGTTCGGCTAGAGATGCTGCGTGTGCGAATGGGCGAATCGTGACGTGCAGTGAGCGAGTGTTTGTCTGTTATCTGGCCACCTGCAGGTGATGGTGCCAAATGAATCACTGGCTGGCTGGCTAGTGTCCTGATGTATGACGAAAGTTTAGATTCACTCCGAACTCGAAGCACGGAGTCTCATACGACAGATTAAGTGAGACCAGGGCGCAAAATCGGCAGAACGAATAAAAAGAGCAGATAGAACCTGTGCTCGCCTCCTCTGCTCCTATATATTTATGAACTGGAAGAACAAGCTGTCAAGACGAGGAGCGTTTGTTGGTGGTTTGTTGTTCGGACTCGGCTGAGCCGCTGGCTTCTTTCAATATCCCTTTGATACAACTCTCAGGAACAGCAACAGCGAATCGCCGTCTGGCCCGACTTACTTGCGCACGGGCCACCGATCCGCGCAGGAACCGAACCGTTTCAGGGTCTCGGCTTAGTTCTGGAGGGGGAAAAACTAAAGAGGTGCTGTGTGTAAATGAAAAAAGCTCCTATTCATATAGTGAGCAGCAGTTTTATGTTATGTGTTCAATTGAATTCTAGTTGTGTTTGAAAGTGACGCTATCTCATTCCACACTCACACCCTTTTGCTAAAGCCAGGTGGCGCCTCGAAAGCATAGGCCCTTTGTCGCTTCTCAGTTCTAGGTGTTGTTGTAAGCTGTTGGAGACAATGAATGGGGGGGTGGTTGGGGCTGGCAGGGATGGGACAGCATGCGGGATGCAGGACTCACCACGCTGGACGGCCAGGGTCCCGGTTGGCGGGCACTAAGCCTCAAACAGCTTCAAATCCTCCACTCCATGCTCAGGGCTGACGTCGTACTGTGAATCCAGAGTCAGCGTTTTCCGAATCCCGATCCCGATCCCATCATCCATCCTTTCTTCCATTCTTTCCTTCCCAAAATAAAATATCCGACGACCACATTTTTATTTATTTAAGAGGACATGGGAAAACCATGCGGCGGGTTGTTGTGACAGGCCTTGGCGCCATTACGCCGCTGGGGGTGGGAGTCCGCCCGACCTGGCGGCGCCTTCTGGCGGGTGACTCGGGCGTAGTCAGTCTTCTCGCCTCCACCCACGCCCATCAAGAAGAAGAGCCCACCAGCAGGAGCAGCAACAACAAGTGGCGAGACCTGACCAGCACCGTCGCGGGGCTCGTCCCGCAGGGGAGCGCCGCGCAGCACGGCTGGGACGCCGCCGACTGGCTCGACGCCACAGACCGGCGCCGCATGTCCAAGTTCGCCCAGTACGCCGTCGCCGCCGCCGAGATGGCCCTTGCCGACGCCGGGTGGAAACCCACGGCCATGAGCGACCTTGAGGCCACGGGCGTGTGTCTGGGAAGCGGCATTGGCAACCTGGAGGACTTTTACGACACCAGTGTCACCTATGAAAAAGACGTGAGACTCTCACCGGTGCGCAAGCTGCCGTAAAAAGCCAGCCATAAACGATATTAAGAGCTAAGAATTTATTGGGGGGATTTTACGGTAGGGCTACAAGAAAGTATCTCCGCTGTTCGTGCCCAAGATCCTGATCAACATGGCGGCCGGCCACGTCGCCATGAGATACGGCTTCCGAGGCCCCAACCACTCCGCCACGACAGCCTGCACCACGGGCGCGCACTCGGTCGGCGACGCCTCGCGGTTCATTGCGTTTGGCGACGCCGACGTCATGGTAGCCGGCGGAGCCGAGTCTTGCATCCACCCTCTGACCTTTGCCGGCTTCGGGCGGTCTCGGTCCCTGTCGACGGCCTATAACCATGACCCGCCGTCCGGCTGCCGGCCGTTTGACAAGGACCGCGGGGGGTTCGTGGTGGCCGAGGGTGCCGCCGTAATGGTGCTCGAGGAGCTCGAGCACGCCAAGGCCCGCGGCGCGCACATCCTAGCCGAGCTCAGGGGTTACGGGTGCAGCGGTGACGCACACCACATGACGGCGCCCCTCGAGGACGGCTCGGGTGCGCTGCTCGCCATGAAGAGGGCGCTGAAGAATGCGTCCATCAAACCGAGTCAGGTTGACTATATCAATGCCCACGCGACTGGGACGAACGTTGGGGACGCCGCAGAGGCGGCTGCCATCCGGTCGTTGATGATAGGCGAAGACGGCGTGGACGATGAAGCCAAGGTCACGGTGAGCAGCACCAAGGGCGCCGTGGGCCATCTTCTCGGGGCCGCGGGCTCAATCGAGGCACTCTTCGCCGTCATGGCCATTGCCGAGGTATATTTTTTGCGGCCCAGCCTTTCTCTCTACCGTCGTGCCATTTGCTGACTTTTTATTCGCGGGAAGAATGCCCTCCCTCCCACGCTGAATCTGCAGAGTCCGAATGTTGGCGCTGGGTTCAACTTTGTTCCGCTCCAAGCGCAGGAGAAGGAGGTGAAGGTTGCCATGTCCAACAGCTTTGGGTTTGGTGGCACAAACGCCAGCCTTGTCTTCTCTGAGCTTGAGTAGATAGGTAGACCACGGCTTTGGTCCTGTCGAGCCATGATCTGTGTACATTTTCTGTGCTTTCTAGCCGTGTGTACGATTCAGTCAAGTATTTTGTACATATATATGTGTCTGTTATGGCTGTTATTGCCACGAGTAGAAAATGATGGCGGCAATAGGCACGAATAATAAAAAGAGAGCCTGCCAAGCGACTGGGGGCTCCGTTCTGACCACCTCCAGCCCCGATTCCTGCTGTGCCGGTCCCAGTCGTCTCCCCTCCACTGCCCTGGTTGCTGTTGTTGTTCTGCTGTTTGCGGACATCGGCGGCCTAGAGACAGGCGATCTGGACATCGACGGCAGAGTTGGCCATAATGTTCCCTGCCGGCCCCATATTTGGCCGACGACGTACACTTGCCAGAGCGCCCAGTCATATGGTGGTAGTCTGTAGAAGGTGCAAGTCTTTATCATCCGCTATTCTTGTTGTCTCCACCATCGCGTTCTCGTCAAAACCGTAGAAGGGATAGCGCTCACTGCAAGCCGGAGGGCTATGTAGGCAGCAAAGTCCGTTTTGGCCCCTTGTTATTGGCCTCTTGTAGGTTAATTTATTCCCCCTTTTTTCTTCATTTACGTGTATATATTATATGTAGGGGTGTGTGTGTATCAAACAAAGAGAAAGGGGGGGCTGGAATACTACCTACTATTCCAGAGTCCATAGTTCCCTTTTCTGTAATACGACTGACAGCTCGGCAGACGCGAGATTCGGTTGGCCAGCGGGCAGTTTCCCTCATTCCAATGACCATCCACGGTCCTCCTCACTCTGTTCTCGTCAAGGCTAGCGAAGCTCGTCCTCATGTCGTTCTTCAAGTCCGCGAGACAGTCGGCTGGGGGATAGCCTTGGCAGGATCCTCCCGTCGCTGCCGAGCTGGCTGCCGAGGTTTGGTTCACCTCGACGCCGAGGAGTATGATCGAGCAGACGTTTCACGAGGGGTTCTGGGATACTACCAGAGGGGTTTTTGTTGAGTTGCTGCTTGCTGACGAGGGCACAATGAGGTTCTTTGGCGGCTGGACCAGGAGTTGGGTTCCCGCCGTCATGAACCTGCTATCTGTGGACCATTACCCGGCGTTGTCGCGGACTTGGACCGTCTAGATCTAGTTGTCTGACCGCGAGCCTAGGAAGGGGAGGGTCGTGTTGTAGCCCCTGACGGCCGAGCTGGCCGTCGCGTTCAACGTTGGGCGTGCGAAAAGCCTCATCCCATTGCCGGTGGTTGATGTAAATAAAATGGGTTTTCAATGTCCGCCTTCACGGTTGGGATGAATGCATTATATGTTGCGTGGGTGGCCGGGATGGCGGCGAAAACGGCGACAAGGTAAAAGAGGAATGCTCCTCCTCCTCCTGCTCGTCATCCAACCCCTCCACGAAGGGGGAGGAAAATACTAGGCACTGCAAATCAATCCTTAGGTAAGATGTGATTTCGATGGCGAGATCAGAGAAAGCAGACATGTTCAGGACAAACTCCACGCTGACAGAAACGCGTGCCATTCCTGGCCTTGTCTGTGACCCGACAATAGTAACTTCGTTGTTGGAAGGTGCTGCGCCCCACTGTGGCATAACGATACTAGAAGTTTGCCCGGCCAAGCAAGCCATCAAGAAAAGGAATACCCGCGCGGGAAGGTCTGGAGTTCTTTGTAGAAGTTGCACACAATTATCGTGTGAAATGCAGAATGCGTCATGTTCTGTGTAGAGTAGCGTCGAGTGAATCAAAACAACTAGCCAGGTAGGCAGTTATACTACATAAAGATATTCGGTATGTTTTCCTACATGCAACATCTGGCATCTAGTGTACTGTACTGACTGTATCTAACATGTCGACCATCCATCCTCAGTCAGCCTCGGCCACATAAGTATGTCTCATGCCTTAGGGTCGCCAGTGATACAAAAACCAATTCGGGCATCCGGATTATTTCCAAACAGCCATCCACCAGCCCATCCGTCCATCCGCCCCAACCAACCAACCGCTTCTACAACGAAATAGGGGTATATCTTGAAAACAAATATGTGCCAATAAAAAGTCCTGCAAGCCCGCCTTGCCCGCAAGAGAACCCCAACGAGATTTTGTGGTTGTTCCCCTTTATCCTGCAACAACGCGCAAGGGCAAAAAGAAGAAGTCCAAATCTCTCCCTGAAAAATGGAAGCGCAACCATGGTAGGCAGAATTTATGCCACCATCCCTTTCTATACCAGTCTAAAAACCCAGAACCCAATTTATCTTTGTAAGAAAAAAAAGATTCCTGTCTTGAATGAAACCAAAATTAGAAGAGCTTTTCAGTATATCTTTTGTGCAGTTCCCCAAAAAGAAAAGATGAGGGGAGGTGAGAATCGAAGCGAAGGCTCAGTGCTTGCTGCGAATGACGTCGGCCATCCAGCCTAGCTCGCTGACCAAATCATCCATGAGGCCCGCGCTCGGAATCGGGCTGGCCGGAAGCGAGGGAGCTTTGACGTCGACAGGCGCCACAATAGCCGGTGCATCACCAGTGACGTCTTGCCCTATGATGCTCAGCTTCCTCACTTCCTGCGCGCCTGACGACTGCGGCAGGGTGTAGGTTGACAGGGCGGGGTTCAGATTGTGGGCAAACGCTTTGCCGGAAGCAGCAGCAGATGGCTCGTGCGGAGAGGCCGGCTCCTTCGAGGGCATGAGGTCTTCCTCATCGTCCTCATCATCCTCGTTATCAGAGTGATAGAACGATGGGAGCGAGTTCGAGTCGGGCGACTGAGGTGAGTTGAGCTCAAAGAAGCTCGAGTCGGACATGGAAAAACGCGACTGTAGGCCGCCAAACGACACGGAAAGGGGGACCTCTAGCTGAGGCCGTGGTACCGGGGGTGCACTTCGCGTGGGCGGAGCAGGCACATTGATAGGAGTGGATAATGGCAGCAAAGGGACGGCAGTCGGCACCGGCGTGGGTGAGCGGGACCTTTGGGTCGGAGGCGGCGATAGCCCTGTGAAGGCCATGGTCTCGGATACGGCGGAGGTCGCGAAGTTGTCGTCGTCCTCGTTCTCCTCGACAATATCCTCGGGAATCGCAATCGCAGGCCGGTCGCTGCTGACTAGGTCGGAGGATTCCTCTTCCAGTACGACGTCGTCGCACAGAAATCTCCGCAGAGACTCGGGAGAGATGTCCCTAGATCTAATCCCATCCGAGCATGAGCTGCCACTCCTCTCCTCCTCCACCACCACCGTCACGGGGGCGGCTGCTGCTTCCCTTAACGAGGACGAGCTTGCCTTGCGGCTGAACAACTTCCGTGGAGAGAACGTCCAGCTGGACGCAGGCGAAAGGGATCTCGCCGACCGCTTGTGCTGCTGCTGAAGCCTCAAGGGCGCGCTCCCTACCCGACGGGGCATTTCGGCGGCGGCGGGCACAGGGGGAGCCGGGCGTGGCGTGATAAATTTGTCAGAAGGGTTCATGGTCATGTAATCCTCGTCTCGAGCCGAGTTAAGTGAGGCACTGCGCTTTCTGCTCGTCTGCTCGACTGGGACCCAGAGCGTATTGACCGTCTGGCCGGGGAGATAAGGGCAGGTGTTGGTTGATGGTAATGACGGGTCGTGTGTCTCGGAAGCTCCATCTAGCTCATACTGGAAGGTCTCGGTTAGTGGCGGGCGGCTGGCATGTACAGAAACGGGCGCGACTCACATAATAGTAGTACGTGTGACCCATTTTGAGACCTCCATTTCGCTTTGTGATGTTCGTGCCAGCGTCACCATCGCCGTCACAGGTGATATCCTTGAAGGAATGGCATCCCCGCCATTGGCCCCGGTCTCGCCTGCTATCGCGTTCCATGGCATACGCCTTCGCAAAGTTATCCCAAGATCCGACGAGATGGACCGCCTGGACGGAGGGAGGAGTTTGTCTGCATTTCTATCGTCAGCAGCAGCTCGGAAGAAATTGCATGATTATGCAGCCCGAAGTAAGAGAAATGCTGCGTTGGCAGACATTCACGGAAGGATTCACTCGTTCCTCCCCCTGGATGACAGGCCTGCCCTGTGCTGGCTCATTGTCCATCATGATGGGACACGGCGAAGACGTCAGACAGCAATGCCAGGCTCGAGTAGTTGTCATACTAGTCAAGCTCGAAGGATCCCAAGGCTGACGTTATACCAGGCAGGCCTTCACCCTAGCAAGCATGTCTTCCACTGGCTGACAATAACAGCCTTGCAGGGCCAAAGAAAATGAAAGATGACATCGCCAGCTAGGACTCGTTCTTCATCCCAATCACCGCAAAACGTACATTTTTGTTCCTCGGGTGATAACTGAAAAGAGGGAACGGGTGGAATTCGAGACCAAAAAAATAAGGAGTGGTCGCAGAAACGAGCAAAGCAACGGCGCAATGCACAGGACCAGACTGAGCGGCGAAGCAGACAGAGGAAGGGAGGGCCAAGGAGAGACGACGCACAATAAGACTAAAAAAAAAGAGTGTGGAAAACAGAACGGTGTGTCCGAGAACAACTCACAACATGAAGGTAAAGAGTGTTGTTGTCGGATCCATGCCGAAGTGGTGAGGTGACTCGCCGCGCTTGAGCGGACGAGTCTTTTGGTCTAGAGTCGGGAGCTTCCTTTCGTCTTATAAGACGAGGTGCCTCTGGCGGCTGCGCCTGTCTCTGGTGGCCAGGTGCTTATGGGTCCCTAGCAACGACGACGGACACGAACATTGGCGTGGATAGCCGAGGAGGAGAGGGCAAAATGGAATTTAGATCCACTGATGCCTGAGTGGGTGCCTCTGTGTACGGCCGTTGATTGAAGGATGGGGCGTCTTGGCCAATGGGGGGCGTCAAGGTGTGGGTGGAAGCGCCGTGATGGCGAACGACGCAAGGGACGGCGATTTGAGTGGACGGCGCTTAGGAACAACAAGCGGCGACGACGAGGGTCGGTGTTTCGAATCTGGCCAAGCAAGTGTTTCTAGGGGGGGCACTCCAACCAACACTCGAGCTCTGGATCTGGATCAGGACGGGATTACCAGTCTGTGCCGCATTCGTCGAGCGAGGGAGGGGAGGATGCGATGGAAGTGGAGGAAGTCAGTTTGTACGTGGTAGTTCTCCTAGGGCAGGACAGAGGGTAGGTAAAGAATGGAATCCAAAACCAGGTTCTCTTGTCTGCCCGTCTCCCTCACACAATGGGGTAAGTCACAAAGGACCCTGCCCCCTCCCCCGTCCATATCGATCTCACTTGCGCAATGTGCGCTATTTCAGGCTGAGAACAGCCAAGCTCCCCCTTAACCTGTCGAGGCCTCGAGCTTGGGGCGCCAGGTCCCACGAAGGACGCTGGACGCTTTGACAGCGAGCTCCCAGGCGCAGGGAGAAGACGGCTTACAAGACGATCGTGGCTTGGGATTGGGCCAGGTTCATGCACCGCTAATCTCGCCAGGGCTCAACCATGCAGCGAGGCCCCGGTCGACCATGTGGGGAGGTTAATTGGATCGGGGTACCATGGGGCGGGATGGACAGTTGCATTGGTACCTGGCCAGCGCAGCGGACTCGACAGTTCCCTCGCCCTCAAGGTTGCGGGAACAGGCAGGGCGGCTTAACCCAGACCTGAATTTTAAATAAATTAAAACAGAGCCCTTGACTTCGAAACTGCCGACATGTCGAGGGGGGCAAAGTCAATGACAAAGCAGAGAAACGAAATCATCTCGAATTCAATTCCGAGACAGGACAGATGCGGTGCAACTGGCGACTGTTCTTCCCTGTTTTCGATACACTAGACGCCCGCCACCTTTTGAGTGAACACCGAACACTTGCACGCGAGCGGCGAGGGCTGCTTCCAAGTTGTTGTGTTCTGCGGAGTCTGCTAGTCTCATGCAGCCGTCAGGAATCATGGTCATCGAATTGGCCCAAAGCAGACGAGAGTGACAGAGAGTGACAGAGTGTGCAGAAAGCGAGGTTGGCAACTTGGCCCTCCATAGAGGGCAATAACGAATGAGCACATTCATACACCTTCGCATACTCAGCTCAGCTCCGGGTTGCTCTTGCCCGTTGAGCCGCCAGCACTGGCTGCGGGAGGTGATATTTCCAATTGGCAGGTCTCTGATTCATATGGCATGAAAGTGGATGCAGATGCAAAGCGGGCGACTGAACGTGGCCCCCCGTCAGCACACGTCGACGGCGTAAGAGAAGACGGCCTCAAAGCAAGCCCGCCCAGCGCCCACATGGAATTGTGATGGGGATGGGGATGGTGATGGCGAGTGGTGGAGTCCAGAGATAGATGTAGTAACAAACCGTCCGGGAAACAGCGTGGTACAGAGTGAGTTCAATGTGTGACCAGACACGCTGTCTCAGCTTGGTCCACTTTACCAGGAACAGCGAAGCTCGTCGAAGCATATGTCTTGGCTGTCCAACCAACCTGGTTTTCTTGCTCGACAGATGCCCGTTGCTCGTTGTTCCTCTATCATGCTTGTGTGCTGGGTATGATTTGATTTAGCATAATCCGAACCACGCAAGCTTTCTTCCACAGGGTCGCATCTGACGATCAGTGGCATTTCGGCCAGGAGACGAATGGTCAGATCACAGCAGGCAATCGAGACCGGCAAGAGCGATTGACGGAATGATGAAATCACGGCTCGCAAATTGTCTGGCCGTGTTGCGGACGAGTGGACCAAGGCGCTTCAAATGGCAATTGTTCAAGGAGTACACGGGCCACTTCAGCTGGCTGAGACAACAGGGCGTGCAGGACAGGGAAGTGGGTGGGCCCAGGACGATTGGACGTCAGACGACGCATGCGGTGGCACTGCAGCTTTTGCTCTAATAAATGGCTTGGATTGCAATGCAGCTTCCGTGTGCACGCTGCGTGTTTCAATGCGGCGAACATTCAGAGGAGCAGAGCTTAATCCACAAAGAAGCTCGAGCTGACCGCAATGAAACTCAGAAACGATCATTTGTGCTCGCATTAAGTCTCCGGCCAAAGACGAGAAACAGGCGCACACGATTGATGCCAATTGGCTCGTCTCACTTCGCGTCCCCGTCAGGGCCCGTGGGCGAGACAATGATGTCGGCCAGCGACTCGCTCGGGGACGGCTACTGTCGGAAATTCCATTGGGATCACCGCTATTCCGTACGGACACACAGCATACGGAGTTTACGGATGTTGCACACGATGGAAACAGGAGACTTAGACTTGCACAACATTGCCAAAGGACCGGCCCAGCAGCCCATTAAGGCACATCCCAGCCAAGGGTTTGCTGTTGTGCCAGCGCATCCATGTCGACCCATGTTTGTGACACGAACGAGAGGGTCGAGGACTCGACGTCTCCTCCAGGGCCTCGCGTCAACGGACCATGCCCCGGAGGTTTCCCGTCTCTCCTGTTGCCCGTCCGATCCAGTGTCCCCCATAATGGGTCCGTAAGACGGGTTTGACCCGCCGCCCGTTTAGACAGGACCATCTCCCTGTTGCGTCCCTGAGCCGCGCCCCCTTTTTAGCCTGTATGTAAGGGAGAGCGCGCCGTAGAGAGTGCTGAGTTAATAATCCCTAGGTGCGTTCCACCCAAATCCAGGGGCGGGTTGACCTTTTTGCATGAATCTCACGATTCGAGAACACGTCGATTGGTAGGCGATCATCAGACCACGTGTTGACCCTTTATTATATCCAAAAGGGATGGGATATCTGAATTAAGCCTCTCTCCATAGGGTTTTCAAACATGCGTTTGCAAATTTGCTATGTTTTCCACTATTCCATAATCCGTTATAGGGGGGAGTTAACCGAGTCCACAGCGAAGGGACGATAGCGCAACAAAAATAAACAGAAATACAACCTCCATGAAACACATAGCCCTGTCTGCCCTATTTGTCGATCGGCGTCTAGCCGTCTGATGTCGTGGCGCCTGCCAGTTGCCGAGTCTTGCCCCTATCGGCACTGTTTTTCCATCAGAGCCTCAAAGGAGCACGCGAAGGAATTGGCAACGCGAGCTAGCCTGACTTGCCTGCGTCGAAAGTCTGCCTTAAGGAAGCCCGCCGCATCCGACGAACCCCTTCCTCTCGTTCGCCGCTCCCGAAAAGATTGCTCCTTCCGGTTGTCACCGCTCCTAGGGCTTAGAGCTGGAATGAGGTCAGGTCAGCTTGAAAGCCCAATCCAGGGCTTTCCGGGAATTCTGTCAGCATCTAATTTCATTCCTTTCCCTCCCATCGGGACAGCCTTTCTTTTCAGACATCAGGAGGGTCCAACAAACAAGCAGTTCAAATTGCTCAATATGAGGTGAGACGACTCGGAACAACTTCATGCCATGCCGGTGAGGCAATCTCGGCGCTGACAGCCATACACTGGCCGGGTTGGTTTCCACTGAAGCCTTTCGATATTTGCAACTGGAACAAGCATCTGTTCTGAATCCCTCTGAAACCCTCCTTCGACGTGGGATCATAGATGATCGTCTCGTAACTATGTTCGGGTCTTTCGTACGTTCGGCATCAATTTTACTGTCTCTCGTTACTCAGGACAGGCCATCAAGAAGAATTGCTCGTCCTTGACTCGGAGACAACAGAGAGCCGGGATGATGATCAAATAAGAGAGATATTGAGACATTCGATCCGTCTGTCATCTTCAAGACAATGACAGACAGGGCCGGACCCTATGCACCTGCCTGCTGCCATGTGCTGTGCACATCTATGTGTTTTGACTTTTGACAATGCGAAGACCCATCGCAAATATCCGAACTTGCGCCCTTACAGAATACGATGAAACATAAAGTTGCTGGGGCTCGAGTGGTGATGGCGAGAAATAGAAGCAAGCAAACAAATATTCCCCGTCGTTGTCGTTGCCGTCGTCGTTCTCTGCCACGATGAGAGGGGAAAAGACGTCAACGTTGCTCTGAACAACGACGATGAGGAACAGCATCCCTACTTTCCTTACACCATAATCAGCCTGGCCGGGGCCGGTGGAGTATGCCATCTAAGCCAACATACCTCCTCGTTGAGGATCTCGAGACGTCTGGAACCGATTTGACTCTACGGAGACTTTTGCGAGAATCACACTGAAACATACCCGCAATACTGAGTGCGCTAATTTTTCATGAGATTACTTGCCCGTTGTTTGCTTCTTTTCGAGTCTGTGTTTTGCAAATCATCCCTTACGGTAGGTATGTAAACCTCCTGTACGCCTCCTCGCCTCGGAACTCACAAACGCGCCCAAAACTTGCATCTCTATAGGGTAACAACCTACTTTAACCTCGGAAACGCCCAACACTTATACACTTGTACACACCCTTCTTTTTTTTCTTTTGAGGAAATAAAACAACAACAAGGCTGAACCCGAAGCCGCGCCCGCATGCCGCATGCTTAAATCCAACATGGATTCCGCTCCGCAGACACCATATACGTATTCAAGCCTGCTGCCGCCGCCGCCACCACCGCAGGTAGGCGTTGCGGGGGACCGTTGGGTAGGTACACAAGCTCTATTCTAGCCGAAACATTGTTGTCTCGCCACCCCCTCCAAAATGACTACTTTTTTTTCTTCGCGCCTGCCCCCAACTCACCTCTTCATCATTTTGAGAGGAACAGCTTCAAACGTTTCGATTTCTTCATGAAAAAAAAATGAAAAAAAGAACAAACGGCAAAGGCAAAGTCGAGCATCGGGTACGGCACAGCAAACGCTTCAAACTGTTTCCATTGCTGCCGCCGTTCATGGCAAGAAACGACTAGCTCTCGTTTCCCTCCTTTTTTTCCTTTGGCGGGCTCGGCTTGGATTGATTTTGTTTGCATTGATGTGGTTCTAGTATTATCATTATATGTTTAAAAAAAACATAGGAAGCTGGAAACCCCTTTTCTCTGGGCAGCCCCTTTCAGCTTCTCCAGCCGGTGTTCCTTCCTCCCAAGGTGCTGTTTCCTTCTGTTCTTTGACTGAGCATTATCAAATACCTGCCCACCTTACCATTTTTGGGTAGGCAGGCTGGATGACTGATCTGTACAGCGTGAAACCCCCTTTCCCGAGAACATTGCACAACCCATAGCAAACTCTTTCCCCTTCGTTTCCTTCAATCTTCATCTTCCCGCGTAGGAGATAGAGAGAGTGGTGATATCTTTTGTACACATGTGCCAGCCGCTTATCGTACGAATTTATGAACAGCCTCCTACCCCCCATTTCCTCCGGCAATCGAACCGAGGGACGAGAGAGGGAAGAAAGATAGAAAGTCAGAGGCCGTTCCCGAGGCATTGCCGATCAAGGTGACTGTTTCCACGTTTCTTTGGTCGCTGTCTCGGGTGGCGGTGACCTTGGGAGGGGCGTCGGCGGTAATTCAAAGTGGTAACAAAGAACAAACAGGAAAAGAAGTGTTAATGTCGTAGTGGAACAGAACAGCAACCAAATGTGTTACCATGACCGCTTGAACCCCATATCAGTAATACACGCCCAGCGAAC
The DNA here is from genome assembly GCA_033439775.1 of Podospora didyma. Lineage (NCBI taxonomy): Eukaryota > Fungi > Ascomycota > Sordariomycetes > Sordariales > Podosporaceae > Podospora > Podospora didyma. The sequence goes on from JAULSW010000007.1 coordinate 3,131,606, forward strand.
TGTTATTACCGAATCCAAACCCCGGAAACCCTTTGAACCCTGATAGCACACGCGAATAACTGAAGCCAGGCCTTGGACTATCGAGCCTTGGATGATGCCGCCTCTTTGGCCGCTGCTGTCGTCCTTGATCGCTCGTACTTGAGCTTGGTGTCCCCTTTCCAATTGGTGCTGAGGAGCTTATCCCAGAAGGTGAAAAAGGGCTGGGAGAAGTTGGACTTGATGCCCCAGCTCTGGTGGTGAATGTCGTGGTACGCCGCGTTGTTGCTCGTAATGTGCTGCAGCGGGTCCCACGGCAGGGCGTAGCCACAGTGATCATCGACCGTCTTCATCATGCTGCCTACGAAGAAAAACATGCCGAGGCGGGGGCTCAAGAAAGACACCTTGTATGCGAGGCTGGCGCCCAGTGTATCGAGGAGGAAGGCTTCGACGGGATGGTTGTAGAGCGCGCCGTACGCATAGGGGACGTAGAGTCGATGGTGTCTGGCATGAAATTTTGCTGCGCGCGCCTGTGTTAGCTCTGCCCTATTTTCTTACCAATTGTGAAAGCTTGACTCACTGTACATCCACTTATTGACGTGCATGGCGCGGTGCAGGAAGTACTGCCAGGTGTCGAGGAAGACCACGGCAACAAACATCTGAATGCTCGGCACGATGAGCCAGTAGAGGACTTTGGCAACCACCAACTCCCAAGTGGCAAAAGCCGGCACGTGTGTCCCGGTGACGCCGTCGAGGGCCGTGGTAAGGAAAGGATAGTGACCACCGGCTAAGACGCCCGCCAGCAGCGGGTGCTCGGGTGCCATGTTCTTGGAGATGGATGCGGCGTTGAGGCCAAGCAAGCCAAGGAAGCCGGGCAGAACGCGCTGGGCAAGGCGAATGCGGGTGGCCCAAACGGCGACGTCGTACTCCTCCATGCCTGTCTGCTGGCCGGGCTCGGTTAGGGCCAGCACGGTCGAGGTGCCAATCTGGAGAATCTGCTCGAGGACAACATCGCGGGCCACCTGCCAGCGCGACGCCAGGTTGCGCTGGGTGATCTCGGCCGGGGTGTGAAGGCGATACTGGGGGAAGAGGTCGAAAACGTCGATGATGTGGAAGAACATGGACATTGCCCAGTAGGCGGCGTGCGGGGCGAGGAGGGAGAGCCAGAAGTCCGAGATGAAGGGCAGGAGATCGGGCATAGGGCGGAGCTCGTATGCCGGCAATGGCGGAAGGTCCGACGCGACGGTCGAGTTCGCCATGATGGAGGAGACCATAGCCGCGGTGGTGTGGTCACGTCACGTCAGTCAGTCGAGATGGTTGGTTGGCGACCAGCGACGCAAGCGGAAGCGCGGGGATTGTCGACGGCGAGAGCTTCCCGTAAGGTGGTTGAGGGAAGAAAAATAAACTGCAAAGTCAGTCGCACCTGCTCTTGTGCAGGTCGACGAGATTTTACTGCGATAATAAAGGAACCCGGGGATATGGGAGTCCGTGGTGGGATGACCCGTCGCAGGAGGCGTTATCGGACGGGCTTACGGGGAGTTGTAGGTCCCTGCTGCTTGTAAGTTTTTTTAGCATCAATTTCGCTTCCAGCTCCACTCTTTTCGGTCTCGCCCCATCGTCCCAGGTTCTGAATCGCCTTGACCCTTTGAAGTTCGCGCGCCGCGTCAAAAACCGCTTCATGGATGAACAGGTCAGCCCACTTATCTGATGCTGTGCTTAGTGTGCTTGCCGATCCATTGCGCGAATGGGCCTTTTTTGCGTAGAGTGGGCAGTTTGCCGTCCTTTCCGTGCCCCTTTTGAACCTTCCTAGGTGAACATGAACGCGAATTCATTTCCATATCCGTAATCCGTACTAACTTGAAGCCTGGCCTACCGAAGCTTGGCAGGGCAGGCTCGCCACCGTCACAGGCCTGCCTGGCTTGGACATGCCATCCCATCATCCACTCCAGTGCAAAGTCTTGATCTCCACAGACATGTACTTATAAGTGCTCACTGTGTTCACACTCCCTACACACGTACGGATAGCACGCTATGGGAGTACAATGTCCTAAGACGGTAGTTTAGTGGTTGACGGAAGAGCAAATCTCGATGTTCCCCCCGCCATCGTCGAATAACTCTATTCGTACGCGGGCATTAATCCCGTGCATTCCGAATATCTGGCTCGTGAGCATTCGGGCTTTCAGCATCCGGGGATGCAAAGAATCGAGATGCATGGCAATGCAGCCGCTCCGGGCCGTTGGGTGACCTAGCCGCATTGAGCGTAGAGTCACGGTGATCCATGGAGCACAACGACGTTAGCAGCGTCGCCACAGCCTGGCCGAGGTCGCGAACGCCACCGACAGCTCCGGTGACTTTTCAAAATTCACGTCTTGTGTTCCGACTCCACTGCCAGCTCTGTTCCAGAACAAATCGATCGTAGTGTGCGGCTGTACTGTCCACGCCTAGCTCTTATGCTACCAAAGGGCTGAAAAAGACTCTCATATACTTTTAGGAAAGGACAGGTCAGCGAGACAGTGCTGACGGTTATTTGGAAGTGAACGTATTGTGACTCTGTGTTAAAACAAACTTCCACAGCCATCTCCGCATGTATAGATATGCCGTCTGGGCGCCTGTGTCGACGGATGAACAGACACATTACTTAGGAAAAGCTCACTCAATCAGATGGATTATAATAGCCGCATGGCCAGAGTGTACATATACGTCGACGATGAATGCGTAGTGGAGGCTTTGGGTGAATGAATTCAAGGCATACAGTCAAACGAAAACCCCTAGACTACCTATTAAAACGCTGGACTCGCTCTGCCGCCGGCTTGACAAACTCTTGCCTTGACTGCGAGACTGCCAAGGATTGGGTTTCCTCAGACCACGCTATCTCCGATTAGGATTAGCGGTATAAGAAATCTTGCCCCTCAACGACCCCTCCTTCTCGACCCTCTCACTATTTTTTCAACCAAGTCTACTTCCTTGCCTTCGCGAACTCCCAACGCCGTCGATAAGCCTTTCTATCCTTCAAAACCGACAAATCTTCCAAAATGATTATCTTCAAGGTGAGCGCACCCCCGATCATTGCCCATAATGCAATGCCATCGTCTTCCCCAGAGGCTCGTTCTATCCTTCCGCTAACGACCCCGCTCCTACCAACAGGACATCATCACCGGCGACGAGATCATCTCGGACTCGTACGACCTCAAGGAGGTCGATGGAGTCGCCTATGAGGTCGACTGCGCCATGATCGTCGAGGACGCCGTCCACGTCGGTGCGTAGATAATCCACAGACCCGCCAAGAGATTTTTTAAAAGGACACCAGCCCACTGACATGCCATTTTCTCGCGTAAATAGATACTGGCGCCAACGCTTCCGCCGAGGAGGCTGAGGAAGGTGTTGAGGACCAGGCCATCAAGGTCAACAATATCATCTACTCTTTCCGCCTGCAGAGCACCTCGTTCGACAAGAAGGGCTATCTCACTTACCTCAAGGGTATGCGAAACCTCTCTCTCCCTTTCTGCTGTGCCGTTATAGGCCTTAAAATCATCCCGAATTTACAGCTCCTCACACGCGATGGAAAAATATAGGGTACATGAAGGCTGTCAAGGCCGCCCTCCTCGAGAGCGGCTCCTCTGAGGAGGAGGTCAAGGACTTCGAGACCAAGGCCCAAGGGTTCGCCAAGAAGATCATTGGCAAATTCAAGGACTACGAGTTCTACACCGGCGAGTCTATGAACCCCGACGGAATGTGAGTTTTAATTTTCACGACACTCGACAAAGACTCAATGTATACTGACATCCCCCCCCCCCTTTACTTAGGATCGTCCTGCTCAACTACCGCGAGGACGGCACCACCCCTTACATCACTGTCTGGAAGCACGGTCTTAAGGGCATGAAGGTTTAAATTTCACCTTAATTTAGGCCATAAAAACACATCCTTTTTCATCTACTCCCCCTTCTGCAAGAGAGCAAGCAATCAAGCAGTGCGCGACACCACGACAGAGACGAGAAGAAAGGAAACACAAAAGACCTCAGCCCCCTCTATGAATGGCGTTTGTTTGGCATATATGCGGATAACTCTTTTCGAGCTATGCCCGTTTTCCCCATGATACCTGTCTTGTAGAGAGAAAGAGCCGTGGTTATTTCCTGCATCCCAAGCCTCGATCATTTGGCTACCCTCAATTCTCTCTCTTTGTGCTTCTCATGATATGTGTGTGTGGTATTGACTCTTGTGATCAATCCCTGGCCCGAAAAATAATAGAAAATCTCCAAACTAAAACTGCGGTCGCGTCCCAAGCGGCACCGGTGGCGGCGCACCACTACCCCCATCACCCGGGCCAGTATTCGGTATGACGTACCGCTGGCCTAGCATGGCCGACTTCTTGGGCGGCGGCGGCGGTGCCGGCTTCTTCATCTTCTTGGCGACAATGAGGGCAGTCATGCTTGACATACCCACTGCATCGCCAACACCACCTCCTCCTCCACTAAGTTGCTGCTGCTGCTGCTGCTGTTCCTTCTTAACCCCTTCCCTATCATTATCAAACATCACAATTCTCCCTTCATCTCCACCTCCCCCACCACCGTATTTCTCGTTCAAACTATTCGCCTCCCGCATCCCGGCCGCAACTTGCTCCCCATGCCGCTGTCGGAAATTGTTCATTGTTGACCCCATGCTCCGCGCATCCGCGAGGGAGACCTTGCTGGGATCGTTCCGCAGCGCTGCGGCTGTGTTGAGCGCTTCCTGTTTTTGTTTCCACGTTGTACCACCTCCCCCAGCGGCGGGGGCGGCGGTGTTGTTTGGACTCGCAGTGGTGGTGGTGCTAGGGAGGTGGGAAGAGATGCGAGATTGTAGGAGGGACCCAGCGGTACCGAACCGTTGTTGTTGTTGTTGTTGTTGTTGTTGTTGTAGTTGTTTTTGTGGTGGTGGAGGTGGAGGAGAGTTGGTGGTTGTCGGGGAGCGGGAGGGCGGCGCTGGTGGTGGTGGGGAGAGCGGTGTTCGTCCGATGCCGAGGCCTGGGACAGAGATTCCTGCTGCGCCGAGCCGGCTGATGGCGCCTTGGTTGAGCTGCGAGCCGTTGCCGAGGATCAGGAATGTGCTGCTGCTGTTGTTGTTGTTGTTGTCGGATGTGGTGGTTGTTGTGGGGGATATGCGGGGTGGCAGGGCTGGCGATGCGCGGCCGCCTGTGGTGGTGGGCGACGAGGGGTATGCCGAGCTACCGCCCATGTTCGTCCGTGGTGGGAGTCGGGGAGGGAGATCCGGGAAACGGGGCAGCTGTCGAGGGCTGCTACTGTTGCTACTCATCGATGGGCTTATTCCCGGGGAGGGAGACTGGTGGCCGGCGCCGCCATTGGAGGTGTCCCGCTCGCTGGTGCCGGATATGTAGTGGGCAGGGGGCTCGCTTGGTCGTCTTCTGGGCGGCGGCCCGAACGATGCTGGGTCCCTCAGCGAGGAGAGTGGCTGTGCGACATGATGGGCTCGTTCGGACTGCGTGGATTGTGGTGTTAGTGCTGGAATTTACACTGCCAGTGTGGAACGGAATGTTGGTGCCGGGTATAGGCGTGGGTGTTAGATACATACACTATCGTCACCTCGCCCAACTAAGCCTTTCTAACAACATAACCACATCATGTCAGCTACATGCTCAAGAATGACACAGTAGTAGTGCTGAAGGTAGGTAGGTTGTAACATACAAGCTGACCCCTGATGCCCGTTCCCTCTCCGCTACCTCCCCCTCCAACTTTGGGTAATCCTTCTCGGGTCTGCTGCAACTTCTGCTTGATTCTGTCGGAATAGCCCGACATGGTCAGCTACTGGTCGGAGTTATGAGAAGATAGGTCTGTGTATTTCGAGTTTACCGGTAAAGGCAAGCTTTGGAAAAGTCACAGCTAATTTTTTTTTTGGAGGGTATCTTTGCTTTTCCGGAACTGAGGGACTAGAACAAAAGATATAGAAAGTCAGGGACTTAGAAGGACTAAGGTCGTCCAGGCCGTTCCAAAAGCCCCTCACCAAAAGCTACGGAGCGTCTTTTTAGCGCCTAAGGGCCGCTGTGACGTGACGTAAAAGGCGCTGGGATCAGAAGGAGGAAGCTTGCTGCCTTGCGCTTCAGGCCAACATTTTGGGGTCCATCACCCCGCGACACGCTTGAACCCTTCATTCTTTCAGTGGCACGCGTCTCGGGAAAAAGGCGCCATCGCGGTTGTTGCGCACGATCGACTCGCCCCTACCACGAACCAGCTACAAGATGGCCACCGACAGATCCGACATCGAGCTCTTAACTGAGCATTTTGGCTATCCACCGGTGGTGCGTAGCTCCCATCCTCCTTCCCAATTCATAAATGCACGGATTCCAATTGAAATAGAGAACTAACACCTGAAATTCGGGGGGTTGCTGGGTAGAGCTTGCTGGATGATATCATCAACAGCATCAACATCCTCGCCGAGCGCGCGCTCAACAGCGTCGAACAAGGTCTTCTCAACGCGCCGCCCGCATCCCTCGGGTTCCGACCGCCGACGCACTCGTCCAACCCAGATGATGGACTTCCCGACGCCAAGGAGGCCCAGCGGCACGAGATCGAGACGGGCACGCACCAGCTCGAGACCCTACTGTGCGCTACCATCGACAAGAACTTTGACAAGTTCGAGCTCTACGTGATGCGGTACCTGCTATGCGTGCAGCCCGAGGACCGCGACTGGATCCGGCTGTCCCACTACGAGGGCCTGGATTTCTTGTCGTCTTCCTCTTCTCCCACCAAGGGCGGCGGTGACGCCCCAACCGTGGAGAGCGTGCACCATCTGCGCCGCCGGCTGCAAGCCAGCCAGAAGCTCAACTGCATGCTCTCCGCCGAGAAAGCGCGCAACGCAGCCCTCCTCGGTGCCATGCGACGGCTGGTAGTTTCTCCCTCCTCCGCCTCCAAGATAACAGTCAAAGAAGAAGAACAAGATCAAGATCAACAACCAGAAGAGGAGGCCACCGCAGCAGCAGCACCATTCCGATTCCTCCAAAACCAAGGAACCCTCGCCTCAGGCGGCGCTGACACCCCCTTGACCACCACTACGGCATTCACCCTCTCGCAGCTGCAAGCCCTGCGCTCTCTGTCCTCCTCGCTCCGGAACATCATGCCCGACCTCAACGACGAAAACAACAACAGCCTATCAGACGACGACAATAGCAGCAGCAGCAACAGCAGGAAAAAAACCTGGCGCCGGGAACGGCTCGAGTACGTCGAGGCCGCGACGCGGAAACATCTGGAGAACGTGCGGGGGCTGGAGCTGGGCAAGAACGGCGAGGTGCGGGACGGCGAGTGGCATGGCGAGGGCCGGAGCTTAGGGACTGGTGAGGTCGAAGGGCTCGAGAATGTGGTGGCTATTTTGGGCGGCGGTGGTGGTCCTAGTGGCGGGAACAATAATAATAACGAAGGAAAAAGGGGTTTGCCAGCTGACGATGATGATGATGATGATGATGCGATGGATGAATCATAGCGCGATCAATGAACCACAAACAAGAAACAAAGATGAAATGGGGGGGGGGTTCTGAAAAAAAAAATGGTGGTATTCGTTTTGTTTTGGGTCCGTTGGTCGGCGCATCAGGATTCAGGGGGGTTCAGGGTTTTTGTTACACCGGTGGGTTGATTGATTGTCTGGCGCACTTCATCGTCTACCTTTAGCTGTGCAAGCTATAGTTTCTTATTTATGATACCAATCAATGCCTCTCTCAAGCTTCATATTCACTTTCAACACCAAAAATGTTCAAAAGATGTTCGTTTTAGGCCGTTGGCCAGTTGACTGATATTTTAAACTTTTTTTTATTCAAGATGAGAAGACGAGGTAATCTCCCCCGTTTCAAGTATTCTCTTGAATCGCGTATTTCTTCTCTTCTATAGGGTGCTATAAATAACTTTCAAGCACAACCCGGAATCCCATGGAAGCATCTTACTTGTCTTCAACTTATGGGGGGGTTGATTCGATAAGCTGAGGAGCCGGCACCGGCACCGGCACTGGCGGCGATGGCGATGGCGATATCTCGGCCGCCACGCCCCCCTTGACACTATCGTCCGGCTCCAGTTTCGGCTCCGCGTGGGCAAGTGGAGGTAGTGGTGGTGGTGGTGGTGTTGTTGTCGCGGGTTTCTTTTCTTCTTTATCCTTACTATCTTTACTCTCGAGTAAAACATCGTCCTTGGGCACCAAAATCGGCTCTGGGCTCTTCGGCCTTGTTGTCCGCTTTTTGGTGGGATCCAAGAACCGCTCGGGGACGCCGCTGGCAGCAATGTTGCCACTGCCGACATACGTTCCGAGTAGTCGGCTGAATTTGTAATCGCCGCGGTACACGCGTTGGATTTCCCGGTACGCGTAAGTGTTGTAGTACGGTAGCCCCGTTTTTGGATCTCGGTACCGTGCGGGATGGTTGGTGATAACGCACAGCGGGGCATGTGCAGGCTCTGAAGGAAGTTGTTAGTCCAGACTCGAATATCTGTGGGGATGAGTGCTGAGAACTTACTGGCAAGCTTGTTCATCTTCCGCCCGAAAAGAATTTGCGTCTGCACCTGGCGGTCTTTGATGGCATTCTCATCAAAATTTTGGAGAATGATACAGCTGCGCGTCACCTTTCCTTCGAGCGTAGACTTGCCTGACCCATCTTGTGGCGTGGCTGGAGTAATAGGGGATGGTTGCGATTTGTTCACCTGGGAAGGTTGCAGGGGAAGAGGGATTGGAAGCGGAGGTGGAGCTGGTAGAGTACTGGGAGTTGTAGCGGTTGTAGAGACTGCAGGTCCCGGTGCTGCGGGTTGAGGGGCAGGGCTAACAGTTGGAGCCGAATTTTGAGGTTTGGTTTGAGGTGGCGGGAGAGAATTTGGAACTACAGTGTTTGACTCCAGCTGGTAGGCAGTTAGAGCACTTGAAAGGGAGGCGGGCGTTTGTAGTTTAGGAATAGTAGGCCCGTTCGCAATAGGGGCGGGTGCCGGTACAGAGAAGGGGGTAGCCCCTTGAGATGTATTGGGATGCGCGAGCACGTTGGATTTCCCGTTTACGCCCATCATGGGCACCTGAACGCCAAACATAGCTGGACTTGTACCGAATGGCGCCGCAAGAACTGGGGCAGCAAGAACGGCAGAAGGTTGCTTTGCGTCTAATGGCGAGGAGGCCGGGGGTAAAGAAATGGATGCTGGTGTTGAGACAGCCGCCACTGTTGTGACATTTGATGTCACATTCGATGTTGTGATGGTTGCTGCTGGGACAGTCGCTGTTGTGACAGTTAATATTGTGACTGTCGTCGTTGGCGTAGCGGCTGTGGGAGGTGATATTTGAGCGAGGTGGCCGTTGGTTTCTGCCGTCGATGGTTGATTAGATGAGGACGGATCAAGAGGCTTGGTTTGAAGAAGAGGTTGTTGAGGCGTTGCATTGCTGGTCGAAGTAGTTGCCGGCGACTGAGCCGAAGGTTCTACTGTTTCTGGCTTGATCTCCGGTCCCAAAACCGCATCAGCTGGCTTCGCATCTGCCGTCGCAATCCGTGTTGGCGGTTCAGATCCTCCAGCAACAGGCTTTGGCTCCTTAGGCTGTCTCTTCTTCCGCGGTGCCTTTTCCTCTATAGACACAAGATTGCCAACGTGTTTCTGCTGCCCTTCCTCGAGGGTTTGGATGGCGCTCCAAAACGTGACCACTGGCCCGTCCAGTTTGCGGTTGTTCAGAGCTGCAATCTTCCTCAAGCGCTCCTCTTCTCTCTGCTTCTCGGCCACCTCCCATCGGTTCAAGCTCTTGGAATTCCTCTTCTCCACAAGAGCAGCCTCGTTGAGTCGCTCTGCTTGTGTCATGGGAGGTTTCTTTGCGGCCTCCCTCCTCTGCTGACCTTTTTCCATCCTCTCGACTTGCTTCTTGCGCTTGATCTCGTCTTCAACCATTTTCTTGTGGAGCTGCTGCTTGCTTGTTCTGGTGGTCTGGCGGTCTGAAGCTCGAACCGGTCGATCGTCGGCCGACGGCAGCCAACTAGCCCTCTCCGACTTCTTCTTAGGCCTCGGCTTAGGGGCCATCGGGGTGGTCGATCGGGGGCTTGCAGAGCCGCCTGCAGTAGGCGGCTGCTCGATCCGGACCTTCTTTCTGAACTTGACGGGTATGTCCTTCTGCGCCTTGCGCTTCGTCCTCTTTTCGCGTGCCTGGCGTTCGAGCTCCTTCTCTCCTTCAAGTTCGTCGGCTCCGGCGCCGGTAGCGTTGTCCTCGTCGTCGGAAGACGAGTCCATAAGTACGTCGGACGCGTCGTCCTTCCCCTCGTCGGTAAACCCAGCGTCTTCCTCGTCTGAGGCAAAGAGGAGCTCGAGGTCCGAGTCATCGTCGGCGACGGCAGGCTTCTCGTTCGCCAGCATCGCCTTCAGCCTATTTCCGGCCGTCGACCGCTTGGCACGCGACGTGGCGAGCCATTCCACCTGCTGCTCGGGCTCCCCCGCGTCGGTGTCGCCATTGTTGTCGCTGTCGCTCGAGTTCGCCGCATCCGAGGACTCGTCTCGTGTGGAGGCCTTGCTTTGAGCTTCGTTGGCCGCCATGAGCTTATCTGCTCAGACAGAGTTGGGTGCAAGTCGACAGTTCTTGTACGGCAGAGTTTCAACTTGTTTGTTGCAATGTTGAAATCAAGGCGGCGTGATACATAGAATCCAATAATCGAGGTGGAGCAAAGTTGTTGATTGCAAAGTCAGTTTGGGGCGAGCGGGAACATGAACTTTCTTTGGGGACGAGCTCTCTCAACTTTTGGCTGTCAAGGGTGGCAGGCTGAAAACGGGGCGACAACGTGCCGACAGGGGTTGCCTATGAGCCTTGCAGCAACGCCAAGCCAGGCATTACCTTTCAGGCGGGTCAACGTGGGCAATTGCGCCATTCGCCCGTTTCCCAGTTGTTCATTGACGAGGCGTGGAGCATTCTGGGAGAGGCAAACCCCACACTTTCGATTCCCGACGATGAGCGGGTTCGAGGTCGGTTCGTCTTTTTTTGTTTTCTTTTCAAACGACGACGACCTCGAGACTGAAATTTCGTCTCAATTACTGGTGACACCGCTAGATACCATCCCATCACCACGCCGGTGTACATACAATAACCCTCCCGACCATGTTCCGCCACGGCGTCCGCAGGTTCGCGACCAGCGCGCTGCGGATGGCAGAACCCAGTGCCCCCAGCCAGCACCTTATTAACATTGCAAAGGCCCAGGGCGTTGCGAGGGGGCTGACAGAAGGTAAAGAGAACAGAGGCAATACTGGGAGAACTCGGCTGACTTTTGACCTTCAACAGCCATCGGCAACACGCCACTAATCCGGCTGAACCGGCTATCCGAACAGACGGGGTGCTCGGTACTCGGAAAGGCCGAGTTCATGAACCCGGGCGGGTCGATCAAGGACCGGGCGGCGCTGTACGTGGTCAAGGATGCCGAGGAGCGCGGGCTGCTGCGTCCCGGCGGTACCGTGGTGGAGGGCACGGCGGGCAACACGGGCATCGGCCTCGCACACGTGTGCCGCAGCCGGGGATACAAGCTGGTCATCTACATGCCGAACACGCAGTCGCAGGGCAAGATCGACCTGCTGCGGCTGCTGGGCGCCGAGGTGTACCCCGTGCCGGCCGTGGCCTTCGACAACTCGGAGAACTACAATCACCAGGCGCGCCGCCACGCCGAGAAGCTCGACAACGCCGTGTGGACGAACCAGTTCGACAACATCGCCAACCGCCGCGCCCACATCGAGACGACGGGCCCTGAGATCTGGTACCAGACCGGCGGCAAGGTCGACGCCTTCACCTGCGCCACCGGCACCGGCGGCACCCTGGCCGGCACGACGCGCTACCTCAAGACTGTGTCGGACGGTCGCGTCAAGTGCTTCCTAGCCGACCCGCCCGGGAGCGTGCTGCACTCGTACATGAGCTCTGGCGGCAAGCTGATCGACCGCACCGGGTCGAGCATCACCGAGGGCATCGGCCAGGGCCGCGTCACAGACAACCTCCAGCCCGATATTGACCTTCTGGACGGGTCTCTCCACATCAGCGACGAGAAGACCATCGAGATGGTGTACAGATGCCTCGATGAAGAAGGCCTCTATCTCGGGGCCAGCTCTACACTCAACGTCGTGGCGGCGAAGGAGGTGGCTGAGAAGCTTGGCAAGGGCCATACCGTTGTGACAGTCCTGTGTGACGGCGCATACCGCTATGCGGACCGCCTGTTTTCCAGGAAGTGGCTGGAAAGTAAGAAACTGCTTTCGGCCATTCCCAAGCAGTTGGAGAAGTACATAGTATTGCCATAGTCGGCGCTTGATACATAATCTGGTTTACAAGATAATTGGTACACGTACATACAACGAGATACCCGAGTACCTAACATGTGCATACTTAGGCTGCTGACTCGCCTGCCTGGTTGACTTTCTTATATACCTCAAGTCCAACTGCAACATATTCTGGGTTCTTCTCGGCTTTCCCTTGGGCAACCGCGAGCGCTGCCTGGACGTCCTTCTCAATCGCATCTGTTCTGTTCAGCAGCTCCTTTGCGAGCGTCGGCTCTGCGACTTGGGCCGCCAATTTCAGGCCGCTCTGGACGTTTGCCAACACCCAGAGAGTTCTGTTGCTGTGTGGGTCGACGAGGTATTTCACGTACGCCTCGTTCTGCAGCCCGCTCGCGGGGTACATGTCGCCGAGACCTGCGGACTGGGGCCACAAAGACAAGAGCTCCTGGGCGTACTTGGCAACCACACCGTCGACATCCTTGCCGCCGTTGTGCTTGGCCGCGAGAGCTGCCGCCATGTGCAATCTAGACGAGAGGATCAGAGGATCGCGGTAGAGGGGAAACGCCCACTTCTCGCTGTTTTGCTTCGCCGAAGGCTTGTGGACCGGCTCGGCTTCAAGCGCATCGAGGATGCTCTGCGTCCGCTTGAGGGCCTTCTCAAGCTCGGCCTTCTTCCACCCGCTCTGGACAGCGATGGTCTGGATCGCCGTGAGCAGCGTCGCCACCTTTTCATGGTGGTCCAGCTTGAAATGAGTTTTCTTAACCGCCCTCACACAGTCCAAGATGGTGTCTAACGCGTCGATGTGGTAGGCCTTGGCTATCAACTTGGTGTAGGCGTGATGGGGGAGGTGCCGGTGCGCCTTCTTCAGGCCCTCAAGTGCTGGTCGCAGGTTATCGAAGTCGACCTTTGTGTTCATGTTCTTGTAGATGTCCTGGAACACCTTCCATGTGTTGGGCAACTCGAAGCGGTCCTGGAAGCCAAACTTGACAACTTCACCATCAATCTCGAGGGTGATGGGATCGGTATCGAGCTTCTTCTTGTTCCTGCTCTTGTGCCGCTGCTCCTGCTGCTCTGGGGACAGGTACGTAGGGAGAATAATCTTCTCTCGGAGAAGGTTGAGGGCTTCCTGGAGCTTAGGGGATCCGGACTTGTTGAATGTAATGACGCTGACTGCAAAGAGACAAGACACAAACTGTTAGCGACTTCTCTTGCTCGTTCGAGCGGCCTAGCCTGCGTGAATGGGCATGAGTTCATACCCTGAAGGAACGGCGAGGCGTGCAGACACCTCCGTTGCATTGTAGCCGTTTTGGAAAGTGCCGTCCATGGCCTGCTCCTTATCATACCCCGCAGGACGCCGTTGATATTCGTGCTGGCCATAACTGCGATAAAGGACTGTACAGAGTTAGGGGTTTAAGGAGAGTTCTGTTCACGCGACGGGATGAAGCAGCGAGAAGGGGATTGGGAAAATGCCCAAAGTTGCACTGGACAGCCCGTCGCTGATTGGCTGTTAAAACTTTGCGGGACCTAACCTCATCCTTGTCCCTGACCACACCCAATTAAACCCGTCAATTGCTGCCAAGATCCTCAGCATCCCCTGTCACCTGGACCCACTGTCGAAAGCTTTCCTGGAACACTTGCGTCTGGCTGCTGGTGGTTTGTTTGAAGCAACACGACGACAACGCACGCCGACGACGACAAGAACGACACCGGGCGGCAGGCGTTGCACCAAGACGAACACGAACACACAATGAACGCCACGCCGATGGCCAGACGGCCCCTGGGCTGCCTGAAAGCCAGCCTCCGTCAGGCACGACAGCAAAGAGTTTTTTGCCGACAGCTAGCGACGGCCACGATAGCTTCCCAGGCCAGCATGGGCGCCCTGCCCGACCACAACTTCTGTACGAATGATCACGCGCTCTGCTGGTTTATATACGCTTGAGCCTGCAAGAGAGAGCTAACATCTACCCTCTCCTCCAAAAATAGACCGGATCAACGACCCCAAGACCAAGGCGCTGCGTACCGCGTTCGCCGTATACATGGCGACTCCGCCATCCCCCTCCGCGCTCGCGGCCAGACTACCGCCCGCCGTCCCAGCCAAGAAGCCAAAAGCCAAGATTGCCATCCTCCGCAACACGACGATGCCCCCAGTCCTGACGGCACCCCCCTCGAACCCGATGCCGCTCCTGCACCAGACGCAGATCAAGCAGATGGATCCCACGGGGGCCCGCACAGCGCTATTCGCCAAGAACCGCCACGGCGTGCGGCCGGGCGACGTGCTGCAGGTGACGCACCGGCGCGGTGGCGAGCCCTTCGCCGGCGTGTGCCTGCAGATCCGGCGCGCGGGGATCGACTCGTCCATCCTGCTGCGCACCCACCTGGGCAAGGTGGGCGTGGAGATGTGGTACAAGATCTACAACAAAAACGTGGCCGGCATTGACCTCGTCAAGCGCCGCGCCAAGCGCGCCCGCCGCGCCCGCCTCATGTACATGCGCCAGCCCCAGCACGACATGGGCAGCGTCTCCGAGCTGGTGTTTGCCTGGAAGAAGACGAGGAAGGTTATGACCTCCGCCCCCGCCAAGGGCAGCGGTGGTGACAAGGCCAAGGACCAGGCGGCGGCGAAGAAGAAGAAATGAGGTCTGGTATGTGTGTATAGTTGACGCTGTCTCAGAAGAAACTACCCTATGAAGATCTGTAGCTTGTATACCGGACAGCTTGCTCGCTCCGGAGAGGCGGCAATGTGTCGGGCTATGTATACCATGTATAAAATGCAGCACAGAGAATTTTCTTTTTTTCGCTGTTTGGCCCAAAACAACCACGCTATTTGTACCCCCAAGTGCAGCCAACAGATCTCGGCAGCCTTCTCTAAGAAACTCCATTCCCAAAGACAATCAACATTCAAAGGTCATCGGTGACTACTACCACGACGGCCCAATCTCGCCCTCGTCCCGCCGCCATATTGAATGTGCAACTCGTACTCAAGGGTATAAATGTTGGCCTGTATGCTGTCCTCATAACTGCCGTCCTCCTCCTTCAACTCGTCCTTGCACGCCTCCAGAAACTCCTGTGAGACCTGGTAGAACACGCCAGGCATCCTCTCCTCGGTCCCATGGCACTCTTCCATAAAGTAATCCACCAGCGAGTTGAGCACGACGAAGGGAAATTTCCTGCGGTTCGGCCTCCTCCGCAGCAGCTCGCGAAGGATAATTCCATGCGGCGTCCTCCTCTTTGCGGCGGCGTCGTCGCCATTGTCGAGGATAGTAGGGGGAGAATGATGAGGAGGATGAGGATGATCTCTCCTCCGCCGGCGGCGGTGGTGTTGAGCCACGGTCCAGTCGCAGATCATAGCAATGGTCACATGGAGGTGTTTGAGCTGCTGCTGCTGCTGCTGCTGTTGCTGATCGACATTGTCGTCGTCGAAGAGATCAGCGAGGATGCTCGCTGCGGCGGACGCTTCGTCGAGAGAAGAGCAGGTGTACGTCAGGCTAATGAGGAAGCCCTGAAGAAGCTCATAGGGTTGTGGCTGAAGCTCAGCTTGAGGGCTTTGCGGAGCTCTGGATGGAGGGGGAGGGGGAGGGTGGTGCGGAAGCGCGGAAGCATGATGTTCTCCAAGAAGCACTGCGCGGCGAATGGTGTGGCGGTGTTGAAGATGGCGGTTATGGCATGGAGGCTCGATAGCTACACCAAAAAAAGTGGTGTCGATTTTTTTTTTTTAGAAACAAGAGGAATAGGAGGGAGGAAAGACTTACGTCCAGGTTGAAGGTTGGGTTAGTTTCAGGTTTTCAAACGCCGCGTTGGCATATACGTCGTCGTTGTTATCACCTTCGTTGGGTATTATCCTGGCGATGGGTTCGATGATATTCGGGACCGGAACAAGTGTGTACTGGGAGAGGACGGAAGCGGCACTAATACGTTAAGTTGTTGAGTCGGTTTGGGGGGGGGGGCGTTGTTTCCAAATAGCCGCAGAAACCTACTCGACAAGTTGTCGTCGTAGAAAAGGGTGACTTTGAGGGGACTGTAAGATTGGTGGCAGGATACATGTCATCCCGTCCGGTATGTCGTCGTTACTAGCCTCTGAGAGACAGCCGAGAGAATATGCTAAGTTGTCTGCCCGATCATGTGTTTCCTCGTCGTGGTTCATGTTGTGTTCTGGCAGGTCGTCTACTCTGTTGTCTCTTGACTCGTCTTTCTGTGCCACACCGCTATCCTCCTCCTCGATTTCTGCCTCGTCTTCATCGTGATTCTCGCTCGCCTGTTTTGCTGCATCCGTAATTGGTGTCTGTGGCGCGAGTGGTGTGAAGACCTCCTTCCTCATGTCTCTTAACAGTGTGCCAGCTCTTGTCATCCACGGATCCGACTCTCCCGACGCCCTTTCCTTCTGGCATACGCGGTCGGTGTGCTTCCTCTGATTTTTATCCGGATGTAGCTCTGGGAGAACGTCCTCCTCATTTAGCCATCTTCTCATTGTGGCGGCCATGTTTACCGCCTCTCTGTTTTGTCATGAAGTATGAATTGTTGAGGTATAGTTGAGTGGTGTCCACACAAAATACAGTGACTTACGTAGTCCGCAAAGGTCACTCAGGTACCAATTTCATCAAGAATAATAGGTAAAAGGTGTGTAGAAGTACGGTTTGCCCAGTGCGTGAAATTAACGGATAACCTAGTCTTCCTGTTTAATGGTTTCAGAGTTTAAGTGTATTCAACAGCCATTTCGACATAATTTAAGATCACAACTCCAATAAGAGACATCGATCATCAGCAACGACTCGAGGCAACAGGCACGACAAGGCACGAAGTTTAATATTGTCGATGCATTCTTATACTGCTGGAATCTATTTGAGTTCTACACGCATTCTGCAACTCAAATCTGAGCGTTGAAAGCCAGAAGAGACGAAAAGCGCGGACCCCACGAGTATATAACTCACTACCCTTCCCAAACTGTTTCTTTGCTGCCCACTACATCACGACCTAAGAAAGCCAACACAGTGACCAGTGGCATAACAAAAGCAAGAAAACTATACAACACCAGGGATTTGCTGGTCGTCACCGACCCAACTACTAGTCTGGCGGTCACTGCCTTGTCAAGGGGAGAGCGGACGGGATCCCAAACTTTTCAATGCCTACAGTTATATGTGTCGGATTGAGGCGGGAGTGGGGTTTGTATCGTCCGCAGGAGCGGGATTGACTTCATAGGTCACAGGCCGTATATTATCAGGGGATGTTGAACCGTGATGCAGGCATGCATGTAATTTACATTTTACTTGCTGATATACTGCTGTCATTCACGTGTCCTTGAAAGGCCTTAATGCAAGTCGCAACCACTGTTGACGTTGCTTGAAGGTGTAAAACGCAGGCAGCCAATCAAATCCGTTCACTTATACAGGTTCCTCCCCAATCCGGATGGCTACCGCCAGCGCCACCAAATCAAAGCCTTCTAACTTGATCACAAAGCAATTCACAAATATAAAACACAGCCCACCTTGATCTTATTACATAATAAAGTGCCAGCTATACTGACAGCTGACTTCATGTCTCTTTTTCTCCTCAGCAAGATGCACACTCTCGCGCTCGGTATCATGAAGCTTTTCTTGGGATTGATTCCCAAAGATCCCCATCGTTGGAACCGTTTTCGTTCCTTCCCAATACACCTGCCCGCCGTGGCCGAATTCATGGCCCGTGGCTAAAATCCATAGGGTCTCGAACTAATGTGCGCTTGACGTGCGCTGAGCTAGATGACCGGGTCGAAGCAGAGTCCTTCCTTCCAACTTCCACGCTCGATGCTAGGGACAATGCAATTACAGCATCGTATCGACTTGATATATGTATTCGCTAACTTGCAAAAATAGATGGTAAGAATATTTAGCGCATAGGTATCGCTGCCGTCTGCCGAAGGCTATGGGAATGAACATAATGAGGCTGTTGGTTGTGATCTAGGAATTGAGGAACGATCATGACCAATATTTAGACTGCGGCCAGAAATTAAAACTGATCGTGAATGTGAATCCCAACTCTGCGACCGGTAATTAAGTCTCTGTGTTCGTAACGAAATGTCAAAATGAAAGAAGAAGAAAAATGCAAAAACTTAAGCTCAAGCTCCGAGTGATGTAACCACGCTGAATCGAACTCGGAACCTGATGGGAACTATAACCCTCCATACCACGCATGGAGAGTAATTACAGCGTACTGGAAAGACTACCGTTGCGCCACCTGTCTGGACCACGCCCAGACTGAGCTTAAGTTGAGGGGGTGAGCGAAAACGTTGGCTATGGCTTCATCTACCCCTCCAATATACTAAACGAAACAGCCAGACAACAGCAACTTATTCCTCAGCAATCCATCATCTCGTTCATAACACCATCGCTCACTTCTTCCAGTCCTAGCTGACGGAAACACACTCCATAATGGCCATCAAGGCGGCCGTCAAGGTCCAGCCGCTATTCTACCCCAAGCTTCTCAATAATAGAGCAAAAGATGTTGTCGACGATCCCCTCAACCGCTCCTTCGTTAGGCAAATCCAGGACTTATTCCATAGGACTCGCGATTGGCCACATCGGCTCGTCAACCCAGAACAGAAACGCTATCGCAACGCTAGCACGCGAGGGTGGTACTATCATTAACCTATCCTGCATCTTGAGATTACAATGCACCTTTGAGATCGAGAGGAAATCGAGCATGCTCCAGCTTCACGACATGTCCCGGTTCGAGAACACCAACGTCTTTGACGACGATGCCAAGCCGACTCGGAACGACCACCTCTTTCGAACGACGCACATTCAGAAGGGGCGCAATTCCATCATTGGCATGGACGGTACGTGCTAGTCCGCCGTCGTGTCCGAGACCGTGCATCCGCAGAATCACAGAGACAAAAAAGCTCTCGCTAGCTGACTTTTTTCTTTCCGAGTCGCGGGACGAAACTGTGCCGCAGGAGAAGTCCAGCGGTGTTCACACCAAGCACTTGACTCCGTCCGCCACCGGCTCGCCCGATGAAACAGAGGAGGACGGCGTATATCTCAAGCCATATGTATTCAAATTGGCCTCCTGCCCCCTCCCCTCGAACGCCGACACCAAGATATCTTCTCGGCAGCATGGTCTACGAGTCACCACAGTTGAGCAGCACCTCCTCACTGTTCTATATTTTCACTCTCAAAGGACTCGAAGACACAGCCGATCAATCCAATGGTATCGACTTGACAGGAAGAACAGCAACAACATGAACAGTAGCAGCAGCTAAAACAACAAAAAGAAAGACCACGGAGCGAGCAAGACAATTAAAATACTAAGCAGCGGCCGGCGGCGGTTGCTTTGTAAAATGGGGCGATGTCTGCTGTATTTGTTATGTCAGTCGGTATAGACCTAGTGATTGTCGTCATGAATGATGGATGACGACCGACGATCATAGTGAGGAGCTGACACTCCTCAACTTGTTTCATTTTTTGGGGGGTTTTTTTGCTGTCATTTCCTTGATTGGTATTCGAAACAGTAATCTGGTACACTTATTTTTGCTTTGATTTTTCAGCATGCTGGATTAGATTGTATTGTTTCTATCTTATTCTGTCCCTCTTGAGGTTGTGGCAAAGGTGCATAGGTAGGTAGGTACGAATATTAAATACCTAAGATAGGGTACCTATGCATTTAGAAGGTATTAACCCCTTCCATTGCTGACGTAAAAGGTGAAGCGATACAGAAAGACGAGAGAAGAACACCAGGCGCAGTCCTCGAGTAAATAGACAGGGGGTGTGTTCAGAGGTAAGGATTCTAGACTTTAACCGCATGTACAGCAATTATTGATCATCACAGTCAATCTTCTTGCCAATGTCCAATTTGTGAAGAAATATGCCACCATCACCTTAGAATACGGCGACATCTGCCCCTTCCTCTTTGTTCAGGAAACGGCCCATGTGAGGAAAAAGGGGTGGAATGCCAAGCATGCATGGAAGGTGCGTTCGGGATGTATGCATGCATATGCGCCTGCCATGATCTCAGTGGGGTGCATGCAACGTTGAACCTCTCAATCAGCCCCCCTTTGACAATACTTTGAACAAAGCTTCACATGTCGCTCTCAGACTTTCACACAATGAAGAAAACCGACGTGGACTACGCGGTGTACCTGGTGACGGACTCGACGCCGGCGATCTTGGGCGACAGAGACCTCGGGTGGGTCGTCGAAGCGGCAATCAAGGGTGGCGTCGGCTGCGTGCAGCTGCGCGACAAGACCAGTGATACCGCCCAGCTCATTGATATCGGGCGCAAGTTGCACGCCGTCACCCAGCAGCATCGCGTTCCGCTGCTCATCAACGATCGCGTCGATGTGGCGCTGGCCGCCGGCTGCGAGGGAGTCCATATCGGACAGGACGACATGGGTAAGAAGACTTAATTACCCCTTTTTTAAAAGATAAAAAATATAGAAAAAAGGGGGGTGCTAATCAGCCCACACGGACAGAACTGTCGGCTGCGAGAAGGCTCCTAGGGCCAGATGCCATCATCGGGGTCACGGTCAGCACGGTAGACCAGGCGCTGCGGGCGTGTGAAGGCGGCGCCGACTATCTAGGCATCGGCACCGTCTATGCTACTCCGACGTGAGAGTCCTGGCATCCCAGCACTAAGTACGCCTCTGACGACCTGTGTGCAGGAAGACAAACACTAAAGACATCATTGGGACCGCCGGCGTACGCCAGATTCTGGAAGCAATCGCCGAGGCCGGCCACGCCAATGTTCGGACCGTGTGTATCGGCGGCATCAACGAGTCCAACCTCCAGCGCATTCTCTTTCAAAGCGCTGCCGCCGCAAAGCGTCTCGATGGCATTGCAGTGGTGAGCGCCATCGTGGCCTCGCCCACCCCTGATGCCGCAGCACAGAAACTACTCAACCTCGCCAGGCTTCCACCACCCTTCTGTCCAGCTTCCGGGGAGAACGCGCCCAAGGCTGTCACGGCGGACGAGATTCTGGCCCTGGTGCCGGATATTGTGAAGAAAATTCATACTGGCTCGCCCCTCTCTCACAACATGACGAACCTCGTATGTGTGAACAGTCTATGTACGATAAACCTTCATCATTGGCTACTAGCTGACTCCCGAATAGGTCGTGCAGAACTTTGCAGCAAATGTTGCCCTTGCCATCGGCGCATCGCCTATCATGGCAAACTATGGGGAGGAGGCGGCCGACTTGTGCAAGCTCGGAGGTTCACTTGTCATCAACATGGGCACCGTCACACCTGATGGGCTAGCAAACTACGTGAAAGCGCTCAAGGCGTACAACCAGGTCGGCAGGCCGGTCGTATTTGATCCCGTTGGGTGCGTTTTCCTCATCATCTTTTGGCCGAGTAATCGACGTTGCTAATTGCAGACTGTGACTGTAGAGCCGGAGCTACAAGCGTTAGGCGTTCGGCCGTGAAGACGATCCTGGCCAGTGGGTATTTGGATGTCATCAAGGGCAACGAAGGCGAAATCCGGACCCTGTTTGGTGACGACGGGACGCAGCAACGTGGTGTCGATAGCTCCAGCACTCTCGACGCCGCGCAGAAGGCCGAGCTAGTGCAGAAGCTCGCGGCGCGTGAGAAGAACGTAATCATCATGACGGGCAAGACGGACTATGTCAGCGATGGCGAGCGGACTTTTAGCCTCGACAACGGCCACCCCTATCTCGCCATGGTCACAGGAACCGGCTGCGTGCTGGGCACTGCTGTCTCGGCCGCAGTTGCCATCTCCGGGGGCGACAAGCTTGCGGCGGCCCTTGCCGTCATGCTCCAGTTTGAGATTGCCGCCGAGAAGGCAGCTTCGAGAACTGATGTCCAAGGACCAGGCACCTTTGTTGCCGCTTTCATCGACGAGCTTTACAAGATTCGGCAAGCCACAGCCAAGGACGACCTCACTTGGCTTAGCGTGGCCCACGTGTCGCGGGTGTTGTAGTGGGCAGTAGTACTAGTTGTGTAGCACCAGCAGAGGAACGAGTTTCGGCTCCTATGTCGAGATGCGGGGTAATATCGGCATGTTGCCGTTCGGTTGGAGTTTACCCCAACAGCTTGCATCTCCGTACCGCCCCGGCTTCCGTTGCCCCGCCTCTGAGGCTCAATTCCTTGCAAGAAGCAAACAACCTCGGACATGAACGAATGGTATGAGACTTCAACCATTCATCAAATCACGCTCTCACTTCACACTTGTTCTTTAAGGCAATTAATCTCGAGCATACGTGACTTTTGGACCTCTCTGCTCTCTTACTCCCCATTTATCACCATGGCCACCACGTCTGGCCCTCAGCGCAGGTTCCGTACGTTATGTTCATGTCTCGCTACCCCTTGATGCCATTGCCATCACCATTGACTGATGCTGAATACATCTGAAAAAGAAAACCCGGCCATTTTGTGCGTTTACATACCATAAATAGCCCACTTTGGCAAAGATACAGCTGACATCTCTTTTTGTAGCGTCTGTGATATCCAAGAAAAGTTCCGAAATGCCGTCTTTGAGTTTGACAAGGTGTACGTTCTTTTTTCTTTCCCCCTCTTCCGTTCCCCTACGTATTGATGAATAAAAATAAAATAAAAGTGTCTTGACAACACGCAAACTCCTCCGCGCCGCCTCGGCCCTCTCCATCCCCATCTATGTGACCACGCAGAACCGGGCCCGGCTAGGCGACACGGTGGCGGAGCTCAAAACACCGTCTCTCCTGCCCGAGTCCCTAGTGCGGGTCGACGCGGACAAGACCCGCTTCAGCATGTGGCTGCCGTCCGTCTCGTCGTCCCTCGCTGCCCAGTCGGTCTCGGTCCCAGCAGCAGAGATCGTCATCGTCGGCATCGAGGCGCACATCTGCGTTACGCAGACGGCGCTGGACGCCCTCGCCGCCGGCCACAGGGTGTACGTGCTGGCCGACGGCGTGAGCAGCTGCAACCGCGAGGAGGTCCCCATCGCGCTGGCGCGCCTGAGGCAGGCCGGGGCCGTGGTGACCACCTCGGAGAGCTGGATCTACGAGTGCATGGGCGACGCGGCCCTCCCCGAGTTCAAGGGCATTGTGAGTCTGGTCAAGGAGACGAGCGGGCAGACGAAGGAGGCTTTGGGGGCTCTCCTTCTTTTGGGGAGTAAGATTTGATTTGATTTTACCTAATCAAAGAGAGAGAGAGAGAAAGAGAGAGAGAGAGAGAGAGAAGAGAGAGAGAGAGAGGGAGAGAGAGAGAGAAGAGAGAGAGAGACGATCTGTTATGAAATGTTATGTACATACACAGCAAAATGGACTTGGGAGGGTAGCTCTTTCTTCATGAGGTACTCCCGTCAAGAAACCAAAAAAGCCAAGCCGATCCCTGAAATATTTTTTTCACTTATGAGTATGCCTCGAAAGATAGACCAAGCCAGATATCTATCTACCTTGCCCTGCAGGCATCACCGAAAGTGGTAGTTAGTTGTCTTCGCTGCCAATTCTTTGGGCGAGATTTTTATGGCCAAACACATAATACGAGGAGGCCTACTCTTCAGAGACAGTGGGAAAAAAGATGAAAATATTAAAAAATATTAAAACCCTGACCGCCTGACCGTTACTACGGGCGCCGAGGTGAGGTTCAATACTATATTCCATATATCGTATATATATATATGATTCGAATCGTGGAATTGAACCTTTGACGATCTTACCGTACAACGGGCGCCGAGACCCAATCACTCACTCACTTCAGATACCAACCAACCACCGCACCGCTTCCTTTTTGTTAGCCATTGTAGTTGTAAAAGTTACATTTTATCCCCCCCCCAAACAACCCTCAATATCCCCTCCACCGATAGCAACTGGCAGCCCAGTGACAATTGTAGTTCGTACAACATGAACCTCAATCATCGAATGAGGAAATGTCCTGGGAGAAAGTACACAATGCGCCTTTGGACATACAGATTCCCCCGAAGATGCTGGCAGCTGGTGTCCCCTGCCTACCACTCTCACACATACTCGAAATAGTGCTTTATCTTAGTCAAGTCGTGGAGGAACTCGGTTTTTGTCACAAGACCGACAGGCATCAAAGATGAAGCAAAGCTGCCATGGGTTCGAACAAACAACAAAAAACGATCGGCCGTGTTTAGTGTGTAATGTTTCTTCTTTTTTTGGGGGGATTTCTGTTTTGTAATATAACTATTTTTTTCGCTGTCGGCACCCAACTTGCCGCTTTCGACCCAGATAGAATGGCCTTGTCACAAAAAGTAGCGAGTAGCAGGTAATAGGAAACTTGCGCCCTTGGATAGGCTCAACTGCGATGACGAAACACAACTCACTCAGCCTTGCCATTCGGAGTCTTCGGCTTTATCCACGAAAAGGCTGATGCACTTCCCAGCGGGTTACTAGTCGTCCTCGGAGCCGAAGACGGCGGAGTTCCTACATCGGACTGATGCTTCGTCGTTAGGGGCGTATTGATACCTTCTCCACCCCCAAAGCTTCCCATACCAGCAGTAGCGGCGCTACTCGTCGTGCGTTTAGACCCACCCCAACTGTTGCTGCCACCACCAGTGCTACCTTCAGCCTGCCCAACCTTCCGCCGAAGCTCCCCACTAGTGCGCGGCGTCAGAGCAGGTTCGTATGCCGTGCCTGTTCTGGTGGATGACGAACTGCCAGACTTGGTAGGCCTCAGCACCTTCATGCCACGTGGCCTAGCAACGGCCGGTTGATAGCCACTCAGAGGCATATTCTCCCTTTGGCTGCTCGAATCACCGCCAAAGCCTGCGGCGCTTGTCTGCCGCCATGGTGTCCTGATCACGGCGCTGGGATCACGGCGGGTGGTGCCATCGACCGATCCCCCGCCATCCTTTCTGGTAGGCTCCGGCGCTGCCGTCGTAGATTCAGAGGGTTGTCTGTCGCCTTCGCCGCCGCTCTCGGAAGCGGTGCTCGTAGTCGCCGGCGTTTTCGTTGCCGGCTGGCTCGTGGGCGAAAGCACACCCTCGGACCCGTTCTCCATAGACTTGGGCTCCGAGAAGACGGCCGAGTCACCTCGGCCCTGGACAGAATCCTTTCCAGGCCTTTCGCCTGCAACGAACTCGGGCGCGGCGGCATTCAATTTAAGTCTGCCGGGTAACATGTTGGCTGTGGTGAGGTGTTTGAACACGGCGTCGTCCTCGGGCCGCACAAATGGGACCGAAAGCTTGTCACGGTCGTTGCCGTAGAGCGTCATGGAGTTCTGCGAGAGGAGCAGGTCCGCGCTGTGCATTCTCAACGTGTGGCTACCGATAAAAACCCGAATGCTTTTCCGAGTACTATCTGTTACTTCTTGCTGCTCCGTGCCCGTGATTTCAAAAGTGGAGTTAATGCTTGGAATGTCCGGGGTTGGGCTCGAAGACCTGGAGTTTGACTGCGTGACTCTGGCTTCCGCCAAGAAGACGGGAAGCGTGATTCTGTGAACTCCATCCGGATGCCTGCGGATTTCGTTGACCAAGCCGAGATCTTTGAGCAGCGAGTACTCGACTGTCGACTTCTGGGACCCCGTACAGACCACGGCGTACAGGAGGCTACTAGACGTCCAGTGGTCTGTCAGCCAGCATCGGACGATAGAGGGGGCCGAGCCGAGCACATAAAACACGGGAGGCGGTTCTGGGATGTCGATGGGCGACTCATCCTCGTTCCCACCAATCATGAAGTTTGTGTCGAGCCCTAGGCTGCTGGCACGTCCCGATATCGCAGAGTGCACCGAGTGAACCGAATGGCCGGCAGAGCTGTGTCGGCCATCCGACTTGTGTGAGAGGGAGCGCTCCATCAACTGATGTCCTCCCATGCCGCTGTTGGGTCGAATAGGGCCGAAATCGCCCGAGTGGCGGCCACTCTGTCCTCCCCAGTTCGCACCATGCAGCGCGCTCTCGTCGAAGCGCACACTGTTGGCCCTCGAGGCTGCCCCTCTCCGTATCGGCTCGTCTTCGGCCTCTAGTTGCAGGGCGCCGAGAAGCATCTGGCCCTGTTCGTCTTCAAGATCGGCAAAGTGCTCCGTTGACGGCATATGGGTTGGACCTGGAGCGCGGGTTGGCTGATTAGAGAGATGCCAGATATGGAGAGGATGTATTTAAAAAAAAAAAAGGAACCCTACCATGCTGAGGCGTACCTCCGAGGGCGCTCGGGAAAGGAGAGTTCCAGACAGACTTCAAGGCGGCATCATCGGCTTGGCGTTTCTCCAGCAGACGTAGTCTCTCCGAGTGTTGTTGCTGGATAGTGTGGACGCGCTTCAGGTCCATTTGCACATCATGGAATTCTTCGCGAGTAACGATGAAGCGCGGATCCATCCCCGACCAGCGAAGGGTGTACTGCTGCTGCTGCTGCTGCTGCTGAACAAAGACGCCGAAGCCAATGTCTCTGCCCATGCAATTGTCTCCACTTGGAGGGCTCTTGCACGAAGAAGAGGCAACCGAGGTATAAAAGGGAAAAGACTGAAAGCCGGATTGGAAGTATTGTGGCCCGGTGTTGTTGCTGCGACTCCCCATGGATGGCGGGACGACTGGCGACTAAAACCCGTCTTCCTCTCACTCCTCTCTCTTTATCTGACCTCGATCCTAGGATATGTCAGAGCTTGAGGTCACCGCCCCCCCACATCGCTCGCAAAGACCCCCAGGTCTTCTGCGACGTCTCTCCGGCGGTCGGTTCCCCTTCTATACTGAGAGAAAAAGGCACTTGTAAGGCTGGATGCCGACGGACGTGTGGGGGAGGTGGGTTCCGAGCTGGATGGGAGGGGTCGATTTAGGTTGGGAGAGCTGAATCGCCACCGATTGTACACAGAACTAAGGTATCTTGAATCCCGACGAAGCTCGTTGGTTCCGAGGAAAGAGTGACAGGCTTGTCCGTGAGAGTGGCGCCGAAACGAGAAAGACTCGGCCTGCTGCGGCGTGAACTATACGGCGTCTGGTCGGTTGGAAATCTCCCTTGATTTGCCTGGTGAAGGGGGGAGGGGGGTTAAGGACGCGACGCCACAGCAGCTCAGCTGAGCAATGGAGACTGCGGGGCGGCCAAGCACGTTCAGAATCAAATAACAAGACTATAGATGGCAGACGACTAAGGCGAGATGGATGAACGGAGATGTGATAGTTGATTCGAAAATAATGGGCTCGCCGGAAGTTGAAACCGAGGCGTGGTTTGGAGACAGCTGGGTGGGCAAGTTGAAGGACGGCGGTGGTGGATGTTGACGGGTGCACAATCGACGGGAGACGAGGTTGGGGGATTGGAATGCCAGAGGCGCTACGGAATATTATCTGGGCAATGGTCGTTGGCAAAGTATCGTAGGCGGGGCCACGATCGAGGAAACAAGTGGAGGGTCGAAAGCGGTTCGAGATGATGCGTGCAAAGGCGCCGTTAGTGGGTATCCCTTTGTTTCGTGAATGTCTATTTTTTTCCCTTTCAACGTTAGCATCCAATCGCTGGACAGCGGTTTCGACGGCGTCGAGGGCAGACAAGAGCGCCAAGCCAAGTTTGAGAGGCTGCCTGCTGTGTTTCGGGATATGACTAAGCTTGTTATGGGGTTAGAAAGGCTCGCCGGGGAGCCTGGTCCCCCGGAGAGCTCCCCAAGGTCCGTCTATTTATGATTTAAGCTCATTCCTCGTCTTGCAACCCCATCCTTGCAAACAGCCTTTCTGTGCTGTCACTGAAGAAATCAACGGCTTCTCTCCAGCATTGCCAGGAGGAGAGAAGAGGTATGGCCTTTGCTTGGTCTTGTGCAAGCCATCATGAACCGGAAACTTGCCGTTCTTGGAAAAATCCGGAGACACGACCTGGACCAGGTAGGCTGTTTGAATTTTTGAAAGCAAATCTCGGTGGCTGTTTTCTAAAGAGACGGCAGGGCGAGGATTGTTAACATAAATCAAATCGAGCCTTGACCATCGAGATTCGAGCTGCCACAGCTCAAGAAAATACGAACGACAAGGGATGCGGAGCCTGAGTATCTACTAAATCAACTCCAAGTCGGGACACTCGGCCGAGTTGAACCGAGCCATGGGGTTTGTCGGGGACCGATCGATTGACAAGGGAAGTTGCAACACAACAGATGAGCCGTTGTCCCGCGTGCCTATCAACGATCATCACATACAAATTCGACTAGCCAACTGGCATACACTACATCCAGCAGGGAGGAAGTTTCATGACCACAATCCGTGCCTGTGCCTTTCCCCCCCATTGGCGTGAAGCTGTAATAATGCTGTCACTTACGGAAAACATATCAATGACATCACTGTCAGCCCTAACCCTTACTCTGTCAAATAATGGATCACAACCATTCGCCGAAAACTGAGCTTGGAAGAAAGTGACGAGCGGGGCGTGATATTTATTACGCCGCATTTCTACAGCTCTATTCCACGACGGACTGAGTATTGGTCTACCAAGTTGTTTGGTTTCACGACGACGTCAGGCTGGTTGTAGCCACCGAAACCATCCTGCCCCTGTCGACTCTCGAGGGGTCTGACCCCACACCCCCCCACCTCGTCATTCTTCAACTTTCCGCTTCTCTAGAAGTCTAGCTTGTGGGAAAGAAAGCACTGGCATCGACCCTGTCACATCACAAAATAGTTCTAAATGTTCAGCCCCTGGAGATGGGCGTCCTCGTCCAGCCACGGGGCCACGCGCCAGTCGGGCAGGACGAACCCGACGCGGTCCTCCTCCTTCGTGTTCGCCCACTCGGCGCCGACGAGCGGAGCGATGAGGTCGTAGAAGATGCGGTACGCCTCGGAGCTCATGTGCAGGCCGTCGGGCAGCAGCTCCTTCAGGTACCCGCGCACGCCGCCCTCAGCGTCTCCCAGGGCTGGGCCCCCCTTGCTGGGGTCAAAGCCCGGCGTCTTGGCGATGGCCGTGTCCATGAGGGCCTTCCACAGGTCCACGAGCTTGACCGTATCGGGGTGCTCGGCCGCGATCTGCCGGACGGCTTCGGAGTAGGCGGCGCTGTGCTTGGCCTGGCGGGTCGAGGTTGAGTGGCCGTTGGCGAGGTCGAGCTCCTTGAGGCGCATCTCGTCCAGCGGCGGCGGCGTGACCAGGAAGATCTTCTTGGGCTCGTGCGCCGTGATGATGGGATGTGTGACAATGCGTCTCAGGTTGGCCTTGTACTTGTCAAGCGGCACTCCCTGGTGGTTGGTGGGCAGCGGCACGCACGCGTCGTTTGCACCCAGCAGGATGAACTTTGGGCATGAACGAACGCCATAGTTAGCCAGCCACCTTTCCTCCTCCGTAGGGGGAAATACACACAAGGTACTCAAGCTTCGGAAGACCGGGCCCAGGCGGGGCGAAGAGGTCTGGCAGCACCTTCAGAGCATTGGAGGTGTTGTAGCCCGAGAAACCACGGTTGATGACATCGAGTCGGCGGAGTACCTCTGTATCCCAGACAGTCAGTGTCTGTCTTCTTTCTCCATGAAAGCTGGGATGCAGAGGATGAGGTATACGCACGGTGCTGTAGAGCAGCCTGGAAGGAGAAGCCGTCCACGTTGGCGACGGCTCCCTGAATAAGGGAATCGCCAAACAGGACGATCTGGGGATAAGAGGTCTACGGCGGGGTCGAGATAATCACGTCAGCACGGGTGTTGGTGGTGTTAGCATCGCCGTTCTTACCGCCATGGCTTGCTTGCTTGCTCTGTTGCTTCACCGTGGGATACGGAGAATTCTCGGCTAGATATCTCTTGGCGTTCGATGTGATGAGGAAGGGGAATATTTGGTAAATGGTCGGCCAACAAGAAACAGAAAAAATGAAGAAAATAAGAGCAACCGGGGTAAATATCCAGTCTTAAATACCTTTGGGAGTTTAGGTAGGCAGCTAGCCACTTTGTTTAGGAGAAGAGATGAAAAGTGCCGCTCAGGTCCTCAAGTATCCGTCCCCCGGGAGGCGCCCCGACCAGACCCAGGCGGGACCCGATTGTATCACATTTTCCCGCGAGCGAGAGAGAGAGCGACGGGGCGACCGCGGGGCATCTTGGCCCGTTTCTGCTGGGCCTTTTGGCGGGAGGGGGTTGCGCGGGCGGCCCACCAGGGGATCGATCTACTCCATTTA
The DNA here is from genome assembly GCA_033439775.1 of Podospora didyma. Lineage (NCBI taxonomy): Eukaryota > Fungi > Ascomycota > Sordariomycetes > Sordariales > Podosporaceae > Podospora > Podospora didyma. Next base: position 3,161,762 of record JAULSW010000007.1, read on the forward strand.
GGTAGGTTGTCTGAGTCTCCAGCTTTTTCTCTCGGGTTTGTGCTTGCCAAACGTCCATTGATGCTCCTTTTTTTCCTTTTTCTTCCTTGAAAGAGCCAACCAAAGTTGCGCGGGGAGTAGAGATGGCGGTCCGCCGCAGGCCGCCGCCTCCCGTAACAACCCAGTGATATGCGGCGCTGTCTCGGAGAGGTCAAAGCTCCCCTCTTTTTTCTCCTTCTCGTCCCATCAAAGCCGAAAAAGCAAGCAGGGCTGCAGAAAGCCCCAACAGGGGTGCTTTTGCACGTGTGCATACTCCGACGTAGGGGGTTCGGTCGGTAATCTCAGCACAACTTGATCAAACAGCGCTGTTCTGCTTGTGCAAATCCAAAAACCCATCTGATTCGTTCCCACGAATCCCAAAAATCCCGGCGATTGACCGCCCTCTTATCTAGCGTCGTTCCTTCTCTTGCTGCTTGTGCTGCTTGTGCTGCTTGAGCTGCTTGTGCTGCCTGCGCTGCTTGTGCTGCTCCTGCTGCTCCAAGAAGTCTTGGGAAAGCAAAACCACCCTAGAAACGCAAGCACACAGACATAATGCTACAATGCCGGTCCCGAACATGAAATGCGGTGTGAAGATACGCATATACCCTAGAACTAGCTCCTCACCCCAGCCAGCCTACAATGCAAGTATTATGTCTCTCTTGAAAGATGATTCGTCTGGACGCTTTCAAAATGCGGGGGGGAACAGAACAGAAAGGAAGCTAAGCAGTCCCCTATGGAGAAGAACGGAGGTGAGACATTAGACAGACAGACCTAACTTACGGTATACCTTCCCAGACCGTAGTTTACCATTGACAAACAACCTGGAACCTGGGAACCTCCTCACACCGCCCCAGCACATTATCACACACACACTCACACAGCCTTTCATCCGTGACAGGCTACAACGGAGACACAGGCGCGCACAGCGAGGCTTACCCCTCTTCCTAACCACGCTAACAAACAAACAACATAGAGCTTGAAGGTTCTGTCTCGTATCACGGTCTTCTTTTTTCCTCAGTCCGGATACCGGGGCCTTGAGTAATATCACTCAGAGATCTCAGCTTCACTGCAGAAAATAATGTTACAGAAGAAAGGGAATAGCTTAGACTCTTCTTCACCATTCACACACACACACACACACACACACACACATATATATATATATATATTAATTTCAAACCTCTGCGTAAAAGATAGTAGAAAACGACTTAGAATATACGAGTCAAGCCTTTCGACTCCCCCATAACGCCTCAAAGCAAAGACCTCCTATTATAGATAATCTAGGCCTTTTAACTCCCTTTATAATGCCTCAAATAAAATAACAATACGCCCTTAGGGAAACGAGAAGAAAGACAGACCTCCGAGGTTCTAAACTAAGCCCTCTCCAAACCCTTTCAAAAGCCCCAGGGAAAATAATATCACGCCTCAAAAAAGGGAAACTTGGAGGTCTTGAGGTAAATTCAGCCATGTCCCTTCTAATTCCTTGACAAAAGCCTCGGAAAATCTTCAACACCATTCAAACCTAGAAACATTTTGGGCCTTAAAGTGTACCAACTATCCCCCCTTTGGACTCCTTTTTATTAGGTCATATAAAAAAGCAATCCTCCCCCCTTGGGGAAAAAAAGCGCCTCTACGCGTTCTACTCCCGTAGTAGTTGGGCACTGATTGGTCAGTTGGCGATTCCTGCTCCAATTTGCGGGCTCATGCTTGTCGACAGAGGCTATATCATGGAAGACAATGATCAAACTCAGTGTCCAAGTTTTGGATATTATCATCTATACAAGCAGCTCTGTAGGATGGCCACAGTTAAGGTTTCATCAACAAGCATTTGCAAATTTGTCAATTATATGACTCTCATATTCTCATAAGAGTCCTCTAGCTAGCTAGCCCATCCAGCTCGGCGACGAGGTAGCCCGGTTTTCCTTTTTGTATCATCAAATGCTCCCCCAAGTAGGACTTGCTCCCAGCCCTCCCAAGGTAGCAGTCCGCGTAGTAAAATAGTAGCGCTCCCCCCTCCCCAAAGCAATGAGGAGACAAGCCCTGAAAAATATCATATCGAGAGTCCTCTCTTCCAAATCCCACCTAGCAGTCGAGGAACGGCAGCTGCCGGTATATTTCCGTCCAAATACACTCTCCGTTTGCCACTGCCGCGGCGTTGATATACACACATTTTGTGTCTTCCTAGTCATACAGAAGAAGTTTGTTCAAAAAAACCAACTGAATCGAAAGACTAGGTCCGTATTAGGTAAAAAGCATGTAAGTGGATAAATATGGCCGCACAAAGACCAGAAAAAATGGCTTGCCGCTTGAAACAATATCCATGAATAGCAAGCAAGAAAGTATAGTAGAAAAATAATAAAAAAACCATCGCCCCCTTCGCGGACGCGGGAACAAGAAGTTGGGTATTGAGCGCCAAATAATGATGTCATGAAACCAAGAAAATCAAATCCAAAGAGTCAGCAATAGACTCGTACCCCCGACTCCCTTCTATTTCAGGAATGGAGGATATACAGGCACCACCGAATCCTTTCGTCCGTAGACAGTTCTTTTCGGTGTGCGCAACGGGACTGAACGTCGAAGGTCGTTATAGCAGCCACGGTATCGCTGTTGCTATTAGCAACGGGAGTGTCACGTACTGCCATGCCGAAGCTCCCACAGCACGGCCGAGAGGCGCAGCGTTGGTGAGAATTTCAGCGGCAAGTGATTCGTTGACGAACCCAGGCCCGCATAAGGTGTTGACCTGTTTTGCGGCCGTGGAATATTGGTACGCAATTGCCTGCTTTCGGTTGGCGGTGGCGGCCTGGTACACGTTCATGGTCTGCTGGACACAAGAGTCGCATGCGGGGACCCCGTTGTTGAGAGTCATATTGAGGGGCAAGTAGTAGAGGTACACCCCAGTCGGGCTGGTCCTGTTGGTGGCAGCTTTGGCGAAACAATACATGGACGTCTGGGGGTCTTTCAGACACCCAGCGCCGTAGACAGGTGCATAAGAGACCATGGCCATATATGCCTGTTTGACGACCGCATTATCTAGTTTGTAGTCTTGGCCGCAGTGTTCTGTGGAGGTGAGGTTACGCGCGAGGTCGTTCAGGTATGTGTTGCAAAACGTGGTGTTTGCTGCGCACGTTGCGTCAAGCGCCTGTGTAAGACTGACAAGCGACCGCTGTGCCTGGAAAAACGATGTGGACCCCTAACAATTGGCAAAAGACGTCAGCGGCGTGTAGCAGGCCAAAGATGCTTGGAAGGGGGAACTTACATAGAGCAGCAGCGATAGGGGATAGCATTGCTTGAATCTTGCATCTGTGAGGAAGGAATTGATAAAGGCAGGGCATGGGCTTATCTGGCCGTCTGCGGTGGGCGTAAAGTTCGCCGACAGGCCGCCATCGAGTGGGCTAGGTAGAGGGCTTGACGGAGTGGTTGAAGTCGTGCGAGAGCTGCTCTGGGTTACTGTTTGCAAAGCGATCTCGAATGTGGTGGTCACGGAGGGTGTTGTTTCGGCGCGCTTCTTGATCCTGAGATCGATATCCTCGCGCGGCAGCATGACCCATTTTCTATCCTCTTGGAAGGGTACTCTGGGGTCGATTTCGAGAACCTCGGCAGGCTCGGGGGCGTCTGGTATAGTGGCCAGAGAGTGGCAGATCATGCAAACAAAAAAAGACAAGATGGCAGTCCATCGCATCCGGGGCTGGCGGGCTGAGCGAGAGGTCCGGGACGGAACCCGGTGGTTCGGTAGGAGGATAGCGGAAGCCATCATTGCCGCGGCGGTAGGTTACTGCCGTTGTGAGTGGTGCAACATCACTGTGTGACCAATGGAGAATAACGAGCGATTTGTTACCCGATCACCTGGGTCAGACAGGCAGATCGCCGTCGGTCAAGGGCAGACAGCGTGGAAGTCGTGCGTGTGTCGCGTCTTGGATGTCTCGAAGCAAGAAGCCGAAGGCGACGTCACGGGCCTGGCCTTGTATATGACTTATACCAACCGGCTCGCACCGACTCCAACGCCCTTCTCTCCAATGCCCGGGCAGTGCACAGGGCTAGCAGGCAGACAGACGGCTGCATCCAGGAAACGCAGAGTCTGCGGATTCGTAGTGGTCCAATATGGGCCGGCGGGTAAATATGGTAGCTGCCGTGGGGTGCGGAGGCCGACTCCAATGAGACAAGACGCTACTCAGACATGAATTTGCGGAACAATGCCGTTGCAGCTTTTTTTTTTTTTTTTTTTTTGGAGGAGCAGAACCTTGCTGAAGGAAGTTGGACTGCTTGCTTTGATGTTCCGGATCCGTACAGAACTGACACAGGCGCGGCGAAGGGGTTTCGTTTGCTTCCCAGCTCCGGTTCTTCGTCGTGTTTGTTTTGGCTTCGATCTCGAATGTCGACTTTCCGTAGGCCTGGGCGTCGTCGACAATGGAGTCGAACAAGTTGACGGGCCCGGGAGGATCAGCGGTCCAGAGCGAGTCAGACTCAAGATGTTGGAGAATAGGCCAGGAGGAGAAAAGATGCGCGGCGGGCGAGGCATGTTGATCTGTTTTGTCGTGCAGATGCTGGGTGCTGGGCCGCTGGGCGTGCCAGGGACCCAGGTCCCAGGGCCTAGCGCGGACTGGGCGATGGCGTCTTGGGCGTCGACAGGACAGATCGGGACGAGTGTGCTGGAGTCTTTTGAGAAGGTGCCTGCCTTCCGCAGCGCAGCTGGACGGTTGGGGTGGGAGGGGTGGGGTGAAGTGGACTTGGAATGGATGGCTGCAGGGCCGAGATGCAGCATGCATGGGCTGAGCTGGTTCTATCGAACGCCCTTTCCCTCTTCTCCAACCTCCCCCGCCGGCGCCCCAAGCTTGGCGGAAGGCGCAGAGGACCCGGTGGGTTGCTTCGAGGCACCAACGGGCGCGGGCTGCTGACACCCACCGTTCCTATTGATTTACTGCATCACCGACGGGTCTTGGACATTTTGAGGATGCTAATGACATGATGCTGAGAGACTGACACGCTGATGCCATTGCTGGCTCTGGCATCTTTCCATGTCAATATATGCTGCCGGCAGGATCGAGTTGAGGAACATGTCCTTTCGGAGTGGAAACCGAACAAGAGGCGGCCAATAGAGAGTGTGCTCCGCTGCTGATTCTCGGACATGGATCATCACGTTGGACAGTGGAGATGAGTCTCGAGGACTTGGATGGAGATATCACGGCAGCTAGCCAGCACATGCACTGGGTGTGCTGCAGGCGCCTCGGAGCGCCACTTCTGCAGGTAGCATCACAAACGGCTATCAGAGCGGCTGCTGATCCGCCATACCCATGGTCTATGGACGAGTACAGTAATACGTACCATTGTTGGCTCACCAAGGCGTCAACTTTGGGAACAAGAATCAACCCGTTGTAAAGACACATGCCCGTACTAGTAACAATCTCTAAGGATGCCAAGCAGACGATGCAGGTACAAATGAGCAACGACGGCTGTATATGACGCCAAGACGGGCCAGCAACTTGACAGCAATTATACGTGGCGTATCTCTGTGCTCTCTTATAATGAATTGTCTTTTTTCCCCTGCTTCATTGAAAGGCAGACAATGAGTGGAGCGGACAAGGTAATCAGGACTGTGACCCGGAGCAGACGCTATTGGGCAATGGTAATGAGCTGACGTTCCTGGCCAATGCAGAAAAACGTCCAGGGGAATAAATCTCCGCGCAAGCGAGATCAGCCCCCCCTGAAGCGTGGTCCTAATCGGTGAGAGGAATCGAGATCCGAAGCCGTCATGGGACGAGAGAAAAAAGGATCTATCTGGAAAATTGCCTGGCCTTGAACCGGATCTCCTCTCTGCACAGCAAAACAAAAAAAGGTTTCAAAACCAAACAGGCTGGAAGAAACAAGGCGGTATAAATTTCCTTCCGTCGACGACCCGCGTTGATCTCATGCCGTGTGTGTCCAGTCGACTTGGCCTGCAGGGCGCGGAATCTTTTACCAGCAACAACAAGAGCTGCTGGAAACTTTTCTTTTCATCTTTGATTTTCATCTAGCCCATCAAAGGCCCCCAGACGAGTTTTCGCTCTGAGCCGGATCTGCAACCCATGAGGGGCTCGTATCCCAGCAATGGAGTGTAAATAATGAACCCAGTGAGTGCCACGAGGATGGTTAGATGCACACAGGCCCCTGAAGAGAGGAGCCGCGTTCAGGATTAATTGGTCCACTGCGGGATTGCTCAACTTCCAATGGTGAGTCCTAGCACGTATCCCAAATTAAATTCAAGGTACAATTCATGCGCCGGCTGTCCTTTTCTTTATTCCCCTCTTGCCCCTCATTATCGTTGTGTTTGGGTCTCTAATCTTCAACAGATTTTTGCATGAAAAGTCCATCTCTTTTTTTTTTTTTGGGGGGGGGGGGGGGGGGGGGGGGTTGTTTGGCGTCCATCTCTATACCTACCAGTCAAGTGTGCAAATAGAGGTGATTAACCAATGCTATCGTCGATAGTTCGCAAGGCCAAGAGGCGCAATCAGGACACACCATTAGAAAAATTCGAGATCACCAGCAGGCTGGAAGAAATCTCGACGTAGACCTGATGGTGCTGAGTATCCGACTCGAGCTACCACTTTGACGGAGACAATTGACTTGTCAAAACCTTCCCAAGTTGGCAAGAAGCACCAGCGTGGCGTGTGTCTGGACTCTTTGTCTCCTTGTCTGACCCGGAACCAACCGCCGTGTAGCAAAGAACTTTTGCGGATGCCGTCGGCAAGTTGCATGGAACGACCACCACCTCCCACTCCATCACCGCGCGCGCTGAAAATTGCCAATCTATGGTTTCCGTGGTAGTAACCAAACATGCAGATTCTCCCCGACACTCAGCCAGGCCAGCCAGCCAGCACAACAGAAAATGTCCTGTGCGGAAATAATCCGTCTCCCACCAAAGAAAAGAAAATATAATCTAAAGTTGAAAAGCATTTCAAACATTCGGTGCCTAGTTAGGTATTCCGTAAACAATCTACATCGACCATCTCAAGAATCACTGGCAATTCCAGAAGTCCCGCCGAATTGGAACCGGAAACCATCAAACCACACAGCCACGTCACTGTAGAATACCTAGTGTTGTACTCCGCCCCGCAGCTTATGGACAAATTTGCTTAACTTAGAATACGCCGGCGCCACCCATCGACATGAGGCGATCTTATAATTAGAGCAATTACTCTCCCCCAAACCCCGCCCTCAGCTGATATGTAAAGGTACCTCCCTACCTACCTATGCACGCAACGCTTTGTAGTAGGTAAAGTAAGGTAGGCAAGGATATGCTATATCCCCCCCTCGTTTCTCATTCGACCTTCCATTCGCAGCAGCCCCCAGTAGCCCACTGTGTGTATGCCCATGCCCCAGCCTTGCACGTCGCGTTGCGCGTTGCATCCAATACCTCTTACATCCCCATGCCATGACGGGATGTTCGTCGAACGGTGAACGGTGAACCCCGCCGTTCTGATCGTGGCGTAGTGTGATGAAGTGAGAGAACGACGGTGGGAGTGAGATAGAGAGAAAGAGATTATATGCCGCTGCGAGGTGACTGTGTATTGTCATATGTAAAAAGTAGGAGGTAATGAGGATGAGGTACTAAATACACACGTGGCGAATAAACGATACTATTTCGCTAACCCCCTAATTTTTTCTACTAAACTCTCACGTCATCGTCTTAGTATTCTCTACAATCCTTTTATCCAATTAAGCTAATATATACTGTACCATACATGTGAGTTATCGCCAATTCAAAGAGCAAGTCAGGTTCTCGTTGCATTTTGTGGGTCTTTCCATAAGAACAGAAATGTACTTGTATGTACATCTTTCTACATTTGTAATATATGCGGAGGACCAGCACATTTTATTCCATCACTACCGACGCAAACAGACATCACCATCGTCCCAACAACTCCTTTCCACCCTGGCTTACCAATAGCAAATGAGAATAACAATAGTAGTAAAAAAACAACAAGACGATGCGATCAAAGCATCAGGCCGGAGAGTCGGACCTTCTATTCTGGTAAATAAACCTGTCTGCCCCCTCTAGGTTTTCACACAGTGATCGGGCTGACACCCTCGACCACTAGAGGGGTGAGTGATGTTGTTCATATAATCCGAATCGACTTCTATCACATGATACCCGCCCAGACCGAAGAACCCCCACCTGGGTTGCTTTCTTAGGCCAGGTAGACATATGACCCGCCCTCTCGCTCAATGTAGTCCTTTTCGATAAGTCTAGACACACGATAAGTGTTAGCGAGGCAAGCCAATCAAGCAGCAAAATTTGGACTAAACGTACTTCTCAATGTTCAGCTTGATGTCCGCCGGATCAATGGCCCCGCGGCTCTTTGTTTGATTGATCACCTCTGTCACCAAGCCCACGTGCGTCATGGTCTTCCTACTCTTCATGATGCGAACGATGGCAGCCTGGGTCTCGAACTGGCGGTCGGCCGCGACGCGCTCGTGCGTCTCCTTGTTCTCCTCCCTTGTCTCTTTGAGCTGAACCTGGTTAATCTTGACGCGGTATTTCGGGTCGGTAAAGGCCTTGTTGACCGTGAACGTGTCTGTCTTTTTGACATCGCGGCCCTTGGGATGCTTGAGGAGCACGCGGACCTTGCCGCACGCAAGGCTCTGCAGAGTGCGGTCCAGCTCTGGACCCGGCAGGCTCGTAGCCTGCAGAATCTGATTGTACGTGAGAGCGCCTTCAGCCTTGGCGTCGCCGTCAACGTCATTGAAGAGAACGAGCACCACGGCCTGTAGTGCACTGACTGCCAGCTCTTTGGGCCCTCGGTTGAACTGGGCTTTGATGACACAGTGCGCTAGGTTGTGCTTCCACGTCAGGCGCCTCCCAGTGTGTTTGTTTTTGTAGTAGCTGTCGAAGGTGCTGATTTGGTCAACCACCTCCTTGGGGAGTAGCACGCGGACATCAGCGAACGTTGGCCAGGAGGCGGCGGATAGGATATCAACCGTCAAATCGATATCGCCGGCCTTGCTGCGCCCTGTGCCCGACAACCATCCCCGATACGAGTTCATCTCGTCCTTGGCCAACTCCTGGTCCTTGAACATTTGCTCCAGGTTATGTGTGAAGCTGGAGCCGCACTCGCTCTTGAGCTTCTGGAGCATGTTGCGCTCCCCGTCTTGACTGGAGCTGCGTCCCAGAAGCAACCTACGGGCAAGGTCTTTCTTGTAGAAGGCCTCAAATACGTCCTTGCCCTCAATAAACCGGAAGAGCTCGATGGCATGGTCGAGTTGTCGATCCAGCTCCGCATCCTCATCGGCCGTACTTGAAAGCCCGCTTCTCTCGGCATCTGCTCTATCTTGGCTGTCTGACAACAGCGTTTTGGGGAGCGTCTTTAACCCGCCCCGAAGAAGCATGTCGATGTACTTTGCAATCATCTCACCAACCTTAGAGGTGCCCGTATTCCACGGTGACGAACTCTTCTTGTCGTTGACGAAATAGCCAAACGCTTCCCTCAAGCCGTACGTGAAGACCTCGTCCTTGGCAAATGCATTCCGGATCAAAGTGTCCAGGGATTTGCGCAATACCAATAGTCGGACGATCATCTCGTCGCCTCGTGACGTGTCGCTGACAATGGCAGACCCTGCTTCACGGACATACTCCTCCCAAGGCCCCTTGAGGCGTTTCTGTATCCCCGACAGCCTCAACAGGTCGTAGAGCGCCTTCATAGACGTGGCGTCATTGGCCTCCAAGAGCTTGGCCACGCTGCCAGTATCGAGAAGTTTCTCCGAGTATGACTGTATTAGGATGTGATGGGCATCGTCACGCAACTGCCGCTTGGTGGTGCTATCAAAGTTGAAGGAATCACAACGTTCGCTTTCGCTGTTCAGCAGCTTCTCGGTGGCCAGAATATAATCCTTGAGGCTATACGTGACACTCCGCTCCTCGGCGACCTCTGTGAAGTATCTGCGCGAGTCGGAGAGAAATCTCGGCTCAAACAACTTCCCGTAGACGCCAAACAGCCGCAGCATCGTGACACTCTCCTTTAGCAGGATGGGATTGAAACGATCGTCGCCGCGGCGGTCGTAGCCAACTAGCTGGCAAATGGCGGCCAGCAGCCTCGCACCCAGTGACGATTCGACCAACTCCTTCCGCGAACCGCCAAACACAGCCTTCCGGAACAGGTTAATGCCCATGTCGTTCAGCCCCTGCGGTGTCTTGCTGTTCAGCAGGTGGCTCCGATCCAAATAGCTGTATATCCACCGGATAACAAGCAGCTGGGCGCTCCACGTCTTCCAGTGGCGGAGCACGGCGCGTAGCACAGCCAAGTCGTCACCCGCAGAGTCGCTCACCCCTGCCCGCACGCCGCCCAAGACCTCGTCGCTGTTGAGATGAGCGTCGCAGCGAGCGCGAAGCTTATCAGCCAGGCTCGCAGCATCTCCCTTGCGGCAAATATCCTCGACGCCACGATATAAACGCTCCATGGGCTGGACAGTGTCGCGGCCCTGGAATATGGTGGTAACGGCTGCATCGAGCTCTTCCAGGGTGCGGGCATAGTAGTCTTCGACACCGGCGGTTGTTTTCTGGCTCGCCGGCCGGAGATTTTTTATGACGAGCTTACGGGGGCCCATGTGCGGCTGGAGTATAGGGAGGCGTCTCTGTGCTGCTGGAGAGCCGCCGCCACTGCTGCCGCCGCGGGTGAGGTCAATGACGTCGACATCGGGCCGCTTGCCCTGGGCCCTGGCCGACATTGGGGGAGGGACGTAGTGGTCGGAGCGGGCGCGCTTGGCGCTGGAGTCTGGGCCGACACTCGAAGCTGCGGCTGCTGCTGCTACTGCTTCTGTTGCTGACAGCGGCGCGTTCGGGTCGGGATCCGAGCCAACGCGGTGCCTCCGCTTGGGAGGCGCCGAAGCGGAGGCCGAGGCCGAGGTAGAGGACGAGATGGACGGGTTGGCGGGGCCGTCGAAGGATGGACCTGACGTGGTGGAAGGCATATGGACCTGGCCAGGCCCAGTAATGCGGGTGCGTGTGTAAACGCTGGCGCTGGCGCTGCTGCTGCCGCCGTGGAGCTGGAACTGTTTGTGCTGCGATGGGGAGACGTTGATATCGCTGCCGCTATCGCTGTCGCCGCTGTCTCCCTCAGGAAGGTGCCTTGGTTTTTCGGGTGTGCGATTGTCTCCTGCTTTCGAGTTTCAAGTTCTAGAATTGCAATTGCAATACCCCGCCAGGCTGGTCGTGGTTTGAACTTATTAGGTACCTAGGTACCTAGTCTGGGGAAGTCGTGGGTTGAGTTGAGGTTGTGAAAGCGATGGCATATTGCATGATGACGGAGTTAACGGACTGCCCCCGCGGTTCTGTATTGTAAACGTTATGTGGGTACAATATGCGGGCAGTACGGATGCCCATTACGGGTAGTATAGCATATTGCATTGTGCTTTCAGGGAGCTTGCACAAAGAACTCGCACTGACTAACCTACTATGTCAGCACTGTCCCGCCTGAGCTGGACTTTTAGTGTGGCCCGAAAAGATCAGCCTTACAGTTTAGTTTACCTACCTTCAGCGTATCAGTTCGAGCCGAGGTACTTTAGAGACTCTGCACTGCCCTGGCACGTCGGCAGCTGTCCGCCGCCCGCCGCCCAGCCTCATCTGATCGATCGCTGGCGGACGCTCAAGCTTCAGCCCAAGTCCAGCCAGACCCGGGAACGAAACACCAAATCAAAGAATCATGTTCAGAGCCACGCGACGATGGTTTCGTCGCAACCGCACGCCGCTCGCCATTGGTCTGGGCGTGGTCGGCGCTGGCTACATCGTGACGCAGTACGTGCTCAACAAGCTGAATGACGCCCGCGAGCGCATGAGCAGCGACCGCATCGCCAAGGAGAACCTGCGCCGCCGCTTCGAGCAGAACCAGGAGGACTGCACCTACACCGTGCTCGCCCTGCTGCCCACCGCCACCCAACACATCCTCGAGGCTATGAACACTGAGAAGATCACGTACGAGATCCAGCAGCTCAAGGGCTCTGCCGTGGCCAAGACGAGGAGTCTCGGGTCGACCAGCCCTCCCAGTCTGTCCGAGACCAACGCCACCGACGACGACGGTCGCAGCATCATCAGCGTCAGCGTCCAGAGCGAGGCCGGCGTGCACACAAGCCAGATATCCGTGCCATCCCCGCTGGCCACCCTCGACGGCGGCGCTCAAGATGGCGGCGCCGTCCAGACACCACAGACACCTCCCAAGGCGCGCAAAACAAAGAGGCAGCTCTGGGATGACCTGACCATCAGCTGTGAGTTCCTTGCACTGCGCAACCAACGCCCCTTTCAAACATATACACAAGTAACTAACTGCCTCCTTTTCCAAATAGCCATCACAAGGGCCTACACATTACTTTATACACTGGGGCTCCTCGCCATGCTGACGAGGATACAACTCAACCTGCTCGGGCGGCGGAGCTACCTCTCAAGCGTGGTATCCCTCGCGACGGGCGGCGCGCACGCGACCATCAGCCTCGAGAACAACGACGACGACAGCGGCGAGCAAGCATACGGTGACGACTTCGAGGTCAACCGCAAGTACCTCACCTTCAGCTGGTGGCTGCTCAACCGGGGGTGGGTGGACGTGATGCAGCGGGTCGAGGCGGCCGTGCGGCAGGTCTTCGGCCAGCTCAGCCCGCGCGACTCCATCACGCTCGAGACGTTCACAAAACTCACCAACGACGTGCGGCGGCTGGTGGAAGGAGGTGGAGGCGGCGGCGCTGGCGCCCAGCAATGGCTTCCGTTTCTCCTCCCGCCGTCGCAGTTGGAGGACTTTGTGCTGCGCGAGTCGGGCATCCTTGACGAGGCCGGCCCGTCCGCGGCATCAGAATCTCTAGCATCTTGTGCGTCTCTCCGGCGCCTCCTGGACGAGACGTCCGACCTGATCGAGTCGCCCACCTTCTCCCTGGTGCTCACCCAGCTTCTGGATGCCGGCTTCTCGGTGCTCCTGGAAAAGAAGCTGACGGTGGGCGCGTTCGACCCCACGCCGGCAACGACAACTGCCAGCGGCGCAGCAACGAGCATCGACCTCCGCGACCCCCTCACTAACCGCGCCGTGCTCCTGCCCAAGATTCTGAGCGTTCTGGCGCGCCAGGCTCACGTCATCGGCAACGGCACCGCCATGCCCAACGAGTACCTGCAAGCCATGGAGGCAGTGCGGGACCTCGAGGGGTTCGCAGCCGTTGTCTACTCGAGCAACTGGCAAGCCGAGATCGCGCGGGATGGTGTGGAGGAAGCCAAGCAGCAGCAACAGGAAGCTGTTGCTGCACGCCGTGCTACTCCCGGCCTGCAGCAGAGTCAGATGTCGTCGACTGTCACCAACAACAGCGGCGGGGCAGATTCGAGCATGGTGGTGGTGGGCGGGGATCCGCAAGCAAGCTTTGATAGCGCATGGGAGCGCGCGTTTGAGCAGAAAGGGGGTGCTTAAGGGGAGAAAGAGAGGGGGGTGTGAACAAGATTTTTTCTGATCACACTTTTTCCGTGTTGGAAAGTTAAAAGATGGGAACTGCATATATATAAAAGGATTTATTATACATAGAGAGATTGATTTTGGGGGGGGGTTCTCATGTTTTTAATTTGGAAGAAGGAAAAGGGAGAGCCTGGGGAAGAGTATGAACGAGCATCCAGGTGCGGGTTTGGAATGCAATGGGAAAGGGAATGAACAAGGGCAAATATTGTGTACGATTAACCACACCTGGAATGGGCAAAGAGTAGCCTTTCAGAAGGCGGGGTGAGCAAGATTCTGTTGTGTCAATAAATAAAAACATTCAAGTGATTTTTGACCGGGCCTCTGAATCGGTAAGAAGAATTACGGATGTACTTGAACCCTCTTTCCTTCAGACCTCAATACTTGAAAAAAAGATATCAAGAGATGCCATACAAACTAGTGAATGTTGGAGGAAGGGGGGACGCGATGATAGCTTTTCTTTCGCCCTTGGGTTGAGAGCTGAATTACTTGTTTTCTCGGACTTTTTTCTTTCCTTCTTTTGTCAGATACTTCCTGTTGCCATCACTCTCGAGGAAAAAAAAAACGCCCCCCCCCCCCCCCCAAAAAAAAAAAACAGGTGGGGATCAGAAGCACCTTGTCGACAGCTTCACCACATTAGCCCCTCCCCGGTTCACAGAAACACGCTCGTCAACCAGCCTACCCGCCTTATTCTCCATACTCTCTCCGTGTGCAGCACAACAAGTCACATTTCGTACATCAGCGTCGTGTGGTGCTCTTCAGATGCTCATATCTGCCCCAAGTCTCACTCAAAGCTACTGGGTTGTTTTTTTTCCATCAAATTCGCTCGACGGGACCTCTCCTGTTGGATGACCTTGGATCACTTGGGGGGTTGTTGCGAAAGGGCCACTGGACAGTTCCTCATCAAGAGCCACCACATATTGTCGTCTGTTTCACTAATTCGGCTCAGGTGCTGTCCGTTCCAGTTGGATGAATGACCGTGAAATTATGGGGAATTGCCGCGGTATATCATGGGACAGTTTCTCCTCTTTTAGTCTCGAATGGCCATTCCTGGATGCTGTGAACGCAGGAGGGTAACAGTGTTGGATAGAAGCTATGTCCAGTGCGGGAGTCTTCTCGTGAGAGAATAGTTTTTTCTTATACCATGGCCATCTTGCTGATCCCAATTCCGAGCAGCAGTTGTGGCGCTCATGTTGATCGTTCTCCTTCCCCCCAGCCTTGCCAAAATGCAAGAATGATTGGTGTCGAGCACGACGGCTCCACACATGCGATCCGTTTACTTAAGCCTGTGGTGATGATATCTCGGTCAGCAAAACAAAACTCTCTGCTCCATCTCTCTAAACAGGATGGTCCTATGTCTTCCAGCAGCTAGACGTACTTCTTCTTCGGCCGCAGCTGGTTGGTGTGGCCGCACTTGCGCTTACGGCAGTTGGTAGCGCGGGGTGGCAGGCGCGCGTAACCTATCGAGGTGTGTTAGATAAATCGTCGGGATGCTACTGAAGCGAGGTATACCGACATTTGCGGCTGCAGGAGACAAACATCAACATGTTAGCATTGGACTCTCAAAGCGTAGGGTTTCTTCTGGTTGACATGGAAATAAAGCTGTATCGAGATCTGGCTCTTCCATGTGCCGGAGGAAAGAGAGTAAACGCACCAAATCTGCTTATCGCAGTTGAAGCGGGACGCCAGCTATACGTTTCGTCAGTTTCGGAGTTTATTCATCTTACAGAGAAGCGTTCGGTGTTGCGGGTAGGGGGGGAATTCTATGCGACGGCCAAGGGGTGTTGTTGTTTATGAGAGTTGGTAGGGTTGACGAACCGCCTTCAACGATGGCTCAATCATCTGAACCAAAAAAATGGCAAAGTCAGTATTTTGAAAATTATTCCTATCTTGAGTTAACTACTCGGGAGGCATACCTTGAAATAACAAGTCGTTCGATCGACTTGGATATAACTGGACGGGCTGAATACCACTTGCAAAGATGAGGTTGCGCAAAACTTGGGTGGTAGTCTTTGTTCGGAAATTCGGAGCTTAGTTAGGGTTACTTAGTTAGGGTTTTTTGGCGTTCGACAGACCCCGCACCATGTTTCTGTGTGGATGTGGATGTCGGGGTCTGGGCGCCATTGCAAAACCCCCTCCATTTTCGAGCGGGACCTTGGACTTGAATGAAAGGTGAATATGTTAAAACGACACTCTGAGTTGGTACTCTACCTAGGGACGCAAGGAACTTGATCATCAAAATTTCCATGAGTTCAAATCCCCTAGGAATCCTGGCTCGTTATTGTATTCTCTTTATTTGATCCGGTCTCACTTCATGGTCGTCTTTCCCTTTCACCTCTCGTCTTCCGTGTTCGTCTCTGGTGTCTTGCTTACCTACAAAGGAAGAGGAACGATATTCACTCCCCGGAGAACTCCACCCCATATATCCTGTGAGGTGTATATGGCCGATTGTCTCTCGTCTTGAGTGGCACAATCACCCCTGTAAGTGATGACACGTTCGGTCGGGCCCTTTCGTGAGGCTCGCGAATATGTATCCACGGATGTCCGTGTGTCCGCATGTGTGTCGCCATCTTTATTAACCGCCTATACATTGGTTGGGGGAAGATATCAAGTCGCCCAGTCCACGCTCTCTTTCCTCACATAAGCCCTCGTACGAACTGGTCGAGGCCGAGCTCAAACAGCTCATTCTTGACCCCCACGCCGCCCTTGTGCTCGACGGGAGAGAGGGGGTTTTTCACAACTACAAGCCGGGAGCTGCAGTTAGCCAGTGTTCCCTGTCCACTCTCTAATCATTCGGTCCGTCTTCCGAGTGTGAAGCATCCGGCCCTTAACCCTAAAAATGATCAAGCACATAACGTACCAAACTCAACCCAGAGGTTGATGTAGATTTGGTGAAGGACACTGCGCATGCTCAGCGTGGCCGTGTCGGTCAGCATGACAAAACGCAAGTTGCTTGCCGTCTCGTAATAGTGCAGCTTGTACTGAGCGGTGCGGTAGTTGATGAAGGCGTCGTCCTCGCCGCCTAATTTCCGCACCATGTTGCGCAACGAAAACACGGTGCCAAAAATCAGCTTCGCGTCGTCCCCAGCCTTAGCACTGACGGACCGCCGGTCCACATGTGTCCCGGTCCTCGAAGGGGCAGCTGGTGGTAGTGGTGCGGTGCCATCATGAGCAGCCGCGGGGGGGGCGAGTGTCGGCGTGTTTGTCGATGGAGGCGGAGGCGGAGGAGGATTGGGAGTAGGCGGGAGCCAGATCTTGGAGTAGATGCATTCCGCTGTTGATAGGAGGATGGGCGGGCGCAAAAGGTCAGTGACTCGGTCAATACGTCAATAGGGGGGACGGTGTGACGTACTGTGCCGGTCGAAGATGTAGAATGAATAGATGACCATTGCAAAGCACTGGTTCGCCGTCCCCTGCGCGAGGTATATCGCACGGGGTAACTTCTCGGTGAAGCAATATCTCTGCGGTTTGGGTCAAGACGTCAGGCAAGCTGCAGTCGACGTGGCGATTGGAGCCGCTGCTGAATTGACTGTAGCGTCTTCCGTCAGCATCCAATGCATGGGGCACCTAGGCGTGCCACAAGATCCCTGCTCATATCCGGTATTGGTCTTGGTCCACCCCAAAAATGGGAGGAGCCTTGACTAAATGGAGAACATTTTTGGTGCAGATGCAAAGCGGTCCCTTGCGCACCTGTGCACGACACCGCTGCGCACTCAAATAACCCCCTGGACAAGTCTGAAAAGGAAAGAGAAAAATCCATTGGATTTGTGTACCTCAGGAAGCCAAGGAGGGACGACGAAAGTTAAATGAGACGACATACTGCGCCGTACCCAACTCCAACGTTATCCAGCCTTGGGCCAGAGGCCTGAAACTGGCTCATGCTTGCCGTCGTAGTGTGAGGCTGAGCAATCAATTGATCGCTGGGACCGACGGGGATAGCTAGTGGCTCGATGAGTGGGGTATGGAGGGGTAATGAGGGGTTAGGCTGGCCCTATGGACGCAAGGTCCTGCAGGCCATTTCGTTCCCAGGCTCCCAATCAGTCTCTCGGGCGGACAAGAAATCCAAAGCATTGTCCGAGCCACATGGAGCAGAAACTGCCACTGGGACTTTAATTTTCATTAACTTTGGTTGCCCTTTAACGAGAATCCATGGGAGTCGCGGTATAAGTGAGAGGGAACAAAGCTCAAAACGGCCTGTGTCCTCTTCGACGCGCCCCTTGGCACCATCGAGCACTCGCGGCGCGTTCGTGAAGCACGGGAGATGATACAGAGAAATCCTGGAACGACGCCCCAGCCCAAGCCCAGACAACGGAACCTTCCCACGTCACGCAAACAGGGCAGCTAGCTACCTCCCTAACCTACTTGATCAACCCCCCCAGCCTGAGTGGTGTGGTGCTGGTCGCGGCACTGGACCTCAGATTTTGGTTGCTTTTTTTCAGATAGCTCCAGGGATATCGAGTATTCCAGTCTATATATATCCCTCCCCCAAAATACCTCGGAGAAAATGTCGAGCCAGGATTTTCAACCAGCTCGCCTGCCCGAATACTCGTTGCCGCTTCGCGCTCGTACGGGCGACGACGAGGCCATGGCTGAGCATCCAAAAACGGCGCATCCGCTCACTGGCTTTGGCTTCCCCGCCTCCCCCGGAATATCAATTGAACTCCACGATGATTCCGATGCGAGACCTCCGTTTCCGCTTCCCCAGTAAGCAGAGAGCGCCTGCTCTAGGACACGGATGAATAGGCTGATAATGGGTTTAGTCCCAACTCTGCACCGGCCAATATCCAGCAATTCAAGAGCCCCATCCGCCATCACAAGCGAACACCCTCTGCGCACCGCGAGGTCAAGGTCCGCCTATGGTCTAAGCTGCCAGAGCTTGTGAGCTTGAGGTTGATCGGTGTCTAGGAAACGCTGAATGCACGTTCTGAGTACATGAACGACGACTCGGACGGCCGCTCTCACTACCGTATCAACCAGTATGTCATCAAAGACGAGATCGGCCGCGGCTCTTATGGTGCCGTACACCTCGCCACTGATCAGTTTGGGAATGAATATGTGCGTTCTACTTCGCCTTGATGCGGAAGTTGCGGTAGATGAGACCACAAGTCAGAATGAATGGATCGTGAAAGGAGAGGATACAGGGGTGTTGTTCTGTGCAACCCATATGCTGAGATGCTGATCCGTTCTCAACCAGGCAGTCAAAGAGTTCTCCAAGGCACGGCTGCGTAAGCGTGCGCAATCAAACATTCTTCGTCAAGGACCTAGGGGCCTTGGCCGTCACCCTGCGCGCGCAGGCTTCGGTGCTCCTGATGTTGCCAACACACGGCTATCGGATCACAAGGCACGCGAGGCCAAGGACGCTCTATTCCTCATCCGTGAGGAGATCGCCATCATGAAGAAGCTTAACCACCCCAATCTCGTCCAGCTCATCGAGGTTTTGGACGACCCCGAAGAAGACTCTCTGTATATGGTACTGGAGATGTGCAAGAAAGGCGTCGTCATGAAGATTGGACTGGGCGAGCATGCCACCCCTTATCCCGAAGAGGAGTGCCGTCTTTGGTTTCGCGATTTAATCCTAGGCATCGAGTATCGTGAGTCTCATTGTCCTTCGGGCTGCCCTTGCCATGCACAAGGATTCTGATTATAAGGACTAGTACACTCCCAAGGTGTCGTACACCGCGACATCAAGCCCGATAATCTCCTTCTCACGTCTGATAACATCCTAAAAGTTGTCGACTTTGGCGTCTCTGAGATTTTCGAAAAGACTGATGAGATGAGGACGGCTAAGCCCGCAGGCTCGCCAGCTTTCCTTCCTCCAGAGTTATGCGTCGCCAAGCACGGCGATGTGTCTGGCAAAGCGGCTGACATATGGTCTATGGGGGTGTCATTGTATTGCCTTCGCTACGGCAAAATCCCTTTCGAGCACAGCAATGTACTCGCGATATACCAGGCCATCAAGACCGAGACGCCGGAGCTGCCCACTGACGAAAATCCCGACTTTGTGGACTTGATGGCGAGACTCATGGAGAAGGATCCTGAAAAGAGGATAACCATGGCTGAGCTCAGGGTGAGAAAATACCCCTGTCAAAACTTGATAATGACAGAAACGAGTACTAACAATTTTTAAGGAGCACCCTTGGGTGACAAAAGGGGGCGATGACCCTTTGCTCAGTGCTGAGGAGAACTGCTCCGATCCCGTCGAAGTACCTAATGCCCTTGAGGTTAATCACGCTTTTACGAGGAGAATGAGCCACCTTCTCTGCGTCGTAAGCCAGCTCATTGCCCCTGTTTCATTGGCTTGTTGACCAAGACCTCGTATTGAAAAGATTGATCCCTAAATCAAGAAGTGATGATTGGGCTCAAAAAGGACTGACACACACCAGATGAAAGCCATTAGAAAATTTAAGAGTCTCCTTGCTCCGAAGGGAATGACGGCGGCGCCGCGGGAACCTATTCCTAAGGCCCCACAGGACGAGGAGGATGTGACGCCCCGAGCATCTCCCCGTCCAGATGGGCAGTCAGAAAAAGCCCAACAGCAGGCGAAAGACGCCGATCAGTCAACAGCCGAGCATGCCAAGCGGGTTCTGATGGAGAGAGAGAGGTTCCTCAAGCTGACAGCGGGCGGCGGTGGCAATGTGGCTTCGTTTTTGGCACCGACTCCAGCAGCAGCAACAACAACAACAACATCAACAACCGATAATACCGAAACCTTGCTCCTTGGAATTGGGACAGGCGGCATCGATGACTTCTCTGAAGAGCCGCTGCCAGCGGATATGGTCTCAGACTCGCCCACGGCCGTCGACTTCAACATCTACGACCGCGCCTTCGAGGCTGAGGTGGACCGCATCAAGCGGTCGACGAGCCGCAGAGGTGGTGGAAACAATAGCAGCATCAACAACAAAAAAGGTTCCGGAACACTCTACCATACAAAGCTAAACGAGAGGAGCCACTACGACGAGAATCTGACGTGGGGTGCGGGTGCTGGATCGACCCCAAGACGTCAGCAGCGTGCTGGCGCGGCGGTCGTGGGCCCGAGATTTGCGGATCTCGTCGCGCAAGCGATGGCTAACAAAGAGCCCAAAGGGTCAGATGAGCTAGTGGGCCAGGAGGAGATTCAGGCCCAGACCAGGAGCCAAACCCAATGATAAAAGCTAACCAAGAGGTGGTTCGGATTGTCCACTGATCGTTTCCTTCTGATGTATTGCTGATTACATACTATGAGTCCAGCAACAGCGAATACCATATATCCATTGTTTTCATTGTTCATATTCATTACTGTAGCTTCTACTCATTCCCTCGTTGCGCATGCCTCGCACATTCCGATTATTCTGTAGGACAAGGCATATTAGCTCCCATGGGGCCCTTTGATATGGTCAGTATTGGGCAGACATTCACGTATGCTTGAGGTCCCTCCTTTGGGGACTACCTTCTCAGGAACGTACAACCCGGGTGAGATAAAAGAATTCATACGAATGATTTACGGCTGGACGTTCAAGCATATTGGGTGTGAGTACAGAAAAATTGTTGCAAATAACGTACATAGGGGTGTTCGAGTACAGGACATTTAGGGAAATGGTAAGAGTGGTACAAAGTTGAGACAACAGGGTCGGTCACTCTCTCGAACTAGAGTAACGCGAAAAACCAACGTCTGAAGAAGGCCAACATACAACTAGGTTGGTAGGTACGTAGCTCTTTAGCACAAACGTTATCAACAAGTAGAACTAATGAATTATAAGATACGGATGGATATAATCAACTGGATTGCCCCATCGATAACTTGGTTACATATTTCTCGTGTCTCACGAAAGACGGAAGAGGTCTTGATCGTTACGAATCTCGGTACGCCTCCCTCTAGGGGGTTTCACCTGGCATTGAAAGGTTTGTAGTTGCCATTGGAGATGCACTGCCTACCTACCTAGGTAAACTACGTATGTACCTCCTTAGATATGTGCTTGGAGCATCTACATAGGTACCTCTGTTGGGTGGTATCCTTTTAGAAGCTGAGCCGGGGAAACAGATAAATCAAATAGGTCAGAAGGTACGTAAGTTTACCTATCTACCCTGGGTGATTTTCTTCATCTCGTGATTACTATAATATAATAAACCTGCCTACCTTTCCTCCTCCCCTTTCCACTACAAACTTCCAATTTTTTCCCAGAAAATTTTTGGACAATAGCGGTGAGGTGGTGACCTCGGCCCCTGGATTGATTTCAACAATAACATGGAACATCTTCGTCTATTTGCTTGCCGCTGCTGGCCGCTGTGGATATGGGTTCCTCTCTCGAAAAAGAGAGATCCACCAGTTTCTTTCTTTCATCGGCAGCGAGTGGATTGGCGGGAAGAAAAAAATGGAACGGTCGCCGCCCACTCCTCGGAAGGGTCCCGAGGCCCAGGAATTTTAAAATAAACTATTGAATTTTTTTCCTTTAGATTTGAAAATACTGTTAAATTCTCTTATGAGCCTGTGATGTGGGTACCGGTATAGGGTTTTGTGTTAAACTCCGATTTCAGACCCGAAGAGAAATAACTGGGTGGGGCTAGGATTGGCTGTGGTTTGAGCGAAGAAAAAGGTCCTGCCTGTTGATATCCGTACGGATAAATCTATTGGCTTATAATTGGACCCTGTCCCCGTGTTTTTCTCTCCCTTTCTCTATCTCCCTCGTCAAGATTAAGAAGAAAATATGTACAGCCACAGTCCACCATGAAACTTTCGCTATGCAGATTTCTATTATCGTATCTCTCCGATTTTAGGACATGGTGCGGCTCGAGCCATCGGAACTGATCGACCGCGAAAAGCTAGCCTTTTCTCCGCCACGTGCTTGGCAAAAAGCTTGTCTGAAGAAAGTCAAGTGAGCCAAGTTGAGCCGGGTCGGCCAAGTCTTGCGGTTTCGTCTCTGCTCAAGATGTTTCTTTTTCTCAACAGTTCACGCGGGAGTTAGGCGAACCAGTTCCGGACACCCTCGCCTCCTCTCTGGCAGATGCCAAGAAATTGGCCACGGACGGATGCATCGCTGCGTGACTGCTAATAAGATGCAGCGTAGTGAGCAGTAAGCTCTGCGGTGTGCAATGCTCTTTCCCTCTTGGGGGCTCGAGTGTCCACACAGTACAAAAGGTACATCCGTATTAGGTCTCGAAATGGATGCGCACATCGTCGGGCGGTGGGGAGCGTTTCGTTTCAACGCCAATCCGCTGGGGCTTAGCTAAATGATGCAAAGGCCGCCCGGACCATCCTTCATCTTCCCCTTGGTAAGTTGGATGGTCCGTTCCACTCACACCCACGTTTTGGCTGCATCCCGGATTCGTTTTGAACGCTGGACGCAGTATCAAAGCTGAATTGGCGAGAGCTACCAGACGCGCGGAGTGTTCACACCGCACATTAACCTGCCGCATTAGTTCATCTATTGGGCATTTCGTCCCTCTCGACGAGCGAGGACAAGCGAGAGACCAGCCTGGCCATCCAGCGTTCAAAACTGGGCACAAGTTGGGGTAGCTTCGAAGGTTAATTGCCGAGTTATTGGATGTGAAACGGTACGGATGTACAGTGAAAGCAGTGAAAGCCACTGCCTCCTGCTGCTCGTGACACGAAATGCAGCAATTGTCAGGTGCCAGGCCCCGAGTCTGAGGCCAGAGCCCAAAGCTGCCGTGAAACGCTCCAGCATGGCCATCCGACAGTCGGCCGTTTTGCTAGAAGCAGCCTGCTAGTAGCCGCCTTTCGGCGGTCGTGGGGCGTATGGGTCTGGGGACGTCGACGAGGTCGGATGGACAAGAGGCACAACCGGGGCAAGATGCCATATGGATAGGTAGCGAGAGAAAGCAGTGGGTAAACCGAGGCTCAAGCAGCCAAGAGAGAGCCAGCGCACACATCGAAAGCCAAGAGTCGTCGGAGGCCCCTCAACTTCCGATGCGGTTAGGGTCTATGTCTGGGTCGACCACGGGAAGGTTCCGAACGGCAGGAACCTTTAGGAAGGTACTGAAATACTACCTTCTGCATGCATCGTGTGACTGGCAGTTGTGCGATGTGGGTGCTGCAGGAGCTCTGGGAGCTTGCGACCAGCTTCGAAGGGAGCAGAACAAAACACGCAAAACTGTTGCTGCAGAGCCAGTTCAGCAAGGAACGACGGAAGCCAATGGCCGGCCGCCGGGATGGTGCGAATATTGCTTACAGGGCGGATTGGAAGGTCGCGAGAGACATCACAGTCCAGAAGAGAGCTCGACAGCAGACATCGGGGAGAAAATGCCTCATACATATGCTCTAATAGTGGTTGGTTGCAGCAGATGCACGACACCAACTATTGCTGGTTTTCCTTATGAGTGAAGGACGGCTTTGCTGTAGCGTGCGTCGGCGTCCTGTGCGAGGCCCCGCCCTGATTCGGTTTATTTTCATCCCTGGAGCTGTCTGTGAGATTCGGCCAAGGAACGGGTACATACAGCAGGCGACCTGCGTGTGTTTGTTGGACCGAGCCTTGAGAAGAAGAGCGGTGTTGGAGAGCGGGGACGACACCGCCAATTTGTCCGACTGAATGGAGGTACATACATCATGCTCATGTACGCTCTGATACGTGCTACGAGAGAGCTCGACTCACCAATTGTTGCCATTGCCCCGGTTCCTAGTTCCACAGGAAACGACCGAAATCAGCAGCCTCGGGCTGACATTGCTCTTCGAGACTGCCTCCGTGTTTGTGATCGACAAAGCGGGTAGAGCATCGGGACCGGATTTACGAGATGCAGGACACGACAACGAACCTGCTTGCTGCTTGCCGCTTGCTGCTCGCTGCTCGGTGTGCCGAGTGTGTTGAGCAAATGTATAGCATGCTTGATGGAAGGAACCTTGAAGGCAGTTGGCGGTCGTCTAGCATCGAGAAGGCGCATCTCACCTCATGCAGGCAATGCTGAACCCTGGAAGACCAGGGGCGGGTCGATTGCATTGGGATTTGGGAGCAAGATGGTACTCTGAGAACCAAAATAAGCCTCAAGCCATCCTCTCGTTGAAGATCTACACGTGCTCGAAGGCTCGGTTTTCGGGCTATTTCCATGTTTTGACTAAAGCTTGTTGAAACAAGAACAAGTGCCAGACATGTGTACATCCGTAACCTCGAGCTTTTGGCCAACTGGCTCCCCGAGGGGTGAAGATTTGAAATTCCCCTATGTCTTCGGTACCTTCCGATTTCAACTGCCCTACCCTGCCCTTTAAGGTACTAAGGTACCCTTGGTCATGCCATGTGGGGCCACAAGGACCGTTGCTTGGCGGCTCTTGCTGTGACCTTTCCAACTCCGGAACAGCAGCCAGCCACTCAGGTGAGGTGACTGGCCGCGGGCTAGGCCACTGAAGAAAAAGAACAACAAACGCGAACCACATGTGCGAGGTCAAGGTCGAGATCGTGGTCGTTGTGTCGCTGTGAAAGAGCAAAAGTCTCCGAGGCCCGATGACCGACTTCCTGGTACGGTACTATTGCAAGCACTCACCCACCCCCTCTCCGATTCAGGACGAAAAGGCCACGAAGATCTCGGGGGCCAGAATGTTCTTTGTGTGGGTTTTTTTGCTTGACTTTTCAGTGCTCCAGCACTCGCTTGTGCTACCTACGTACTGGCCTATGCAGTGCTCCCATCTCTGCATGCCTCCAGGTTGTCATGGACAGGACACATACACAGTGGGCAAGGGGTTGTACAGCAGTAAGCAGCACTGCTTTTGTGGTCGACGAGATAGATTTCCGTCCATCCATGTGTCGGCCTTAAAGAGCCGAAGCAGCAGGATTGAGCCTCCAGCAGCCGCCGAGCTCGAAGCCAGAGTTGGACATCCCGTGTGCGCGCATCGGCCTGTTCTACCCAAGGTAGTCCGTAGCTTTGGCTCAAACCGCCTGGCGGAGCCGTCGTTCAGACCCCTCTTCGTGGTTGAACTTGCTGCAATGGAAGGCCACTTGTAATGGTAATGAACTGTACGGACCTGACCTGCCTTGGCAGCAGAGGTACCTCGGACAGGCGGTCGCTTTGTAAGTCTTTCCCTCTGACTGGCCCGCCGTTGGTTCCATCCCACCGCACCCTTCCATCCGCTCTCCAGTCCTTACCTGCCTTACCCAAAGCGTCAGATGGACAAGAAGGGCAGTGTATTCGCGTAATTATTCATCATACCTCCTCCGCCACCAACCGGGTTAGAATGGACGAAGCAAGGTCCCAAAGCGAAGAAACCCATTGGTTTCCTTGTTTCCCCCCCTCTCTGCCTTCCTCTGCGTAAAGGCGCCGGGTATAGAAGAGCACCCTAGGCCTGGCCTTCTGCCAGCTCGGCCTTTTGCACAGCCTGCCTTCCCGCCCGCTACCATCCATCTCCCAGCCAAACTCCAAGACGAAACCCAAAGAAAGCACAGCACACTCGCTGTGGTTCGTCTTCTTAGGGCTCTCGGTTTCCCAGTTCCCAGGTTCTCGAGTCGCAACCAACCCAGCGAGCGAGCGAGTCTGACCGTGCTTGCTTCCACGCGCGTTTGCCCCAGGGCAACCAACCCAAAACCGAGCCAAACCAGTTCCCACTACCCCCCCACTACAGCACTCAAGCATCGTTTCCTCAGGGCTGGGACGGCATTAAAAGGCTGGCGGTAGGGCCCCTCTTAGTGCCGCATTTTGGAGGGCAAGCAGGAACCTCCACCGTCATCTCCGTCATCGCCAAATCCCCCTTCGCCATCCAGCCATCAGCCGACGGGCGGATTTTGCCCCTCGTCTTAACCAAAACCCATTTGAAGCGAGAAAATTCAACATCGTCTATTACCTAACCACCGCAACGCCTTTTCGAACCGTTTGCCGCTTTCAATATTTTCCCACTCAGCTGAAGACCAAAAAAAGACTACTACGATTCCCTTCATCATGTCGGCCCTCCACTTGACGCAATGTTTCTCCGCTGCCACTAACCACTAGCATGCAACCTACATAACCCTCCTCTCCTCACTTGCTCCTGGAAGAACCCAAAACCCAGAACAAATCCAAAATAAAGAACCAAAAGAAGGTCGGCGCCTCACCTACCAAACTCAACTGCCTCGCTCCACTTTCCCTCTCATCCGCAACGCACGCCCACATTCACCCCGCTCAATTCCAAGTAGTCCAGTCCCAGGCTCTTCTTTTTCGCGTTCGGCGAAGTCAATCCTCATTCCCACAATCTTTAATTCCCCCCCCCCCTTTTTTTTTCCTTCTTCCAAGAGAAACGTCCGAGGGTTCACCCCAACAACTTTGCTGTTTTGGTCGTTTCAAAGGGACAAGCGTAACGGGCTTTGCCCACACACCAGGCGCTCTCGCCGCCACAGTTGCTGTCGCTTGCATAAGCGCTGTAACTGACCCCCCAGGCTCGCGTGCATCGCTCAACCAGTGACCATCCACGGCACGGCACACCTCAGGACCACTGCGACCCCCAGCAACTCTCCGAACCTCGTCATTCCCCAATCATACCCCGACCCCGAGCGAGAGCGTCCTCTCTCAACCTTCACCGAACATGGCAAGCACGTCGGACGCCCAGACAAGTTCCTCTCCAAAAACGTCGCAGCCGTCCTCGATCAAGTCTGTCGACGCGCCCTCCAGGTCTCCCAACCTGGTTGCCCAAAATGGCCACCCTACCCCGTCACCCTCTGTCGAGCACCTTGCGAAGCCGGTCGAGAAGGGATCGGTCAAGGATCGCCTAACGCGTATGTTCTCGACCAAGGACGCATCCCACCGCGCTGTATCCGCTGAAGCCACCGTCGGCTCAGCACAGCCATCGCCGCCGCCGACGAAGCCCTCTACTCCGCTGCGCAAACCTTCTTCCACCGACAAGGAGAAGTCCACGAAGCCGGCTAATGGCAAAGATGCGAATCTCCAGCGCTTCATGGCTTTCCCTGGCATGGGCCCCGATGGGAAGGACGCGCATGAGCATCATCTGAAATCGAGCCGCCGCCAGGAGAAGCTCTCCAACATGATCAAGGGGCTTCTCGGGAAGAAGACAGAGCCTGTTGCCGACAGCGACCTGTCCCTGGTGTCGGGCTGGGTCGACACCCTTAAGCAGGAGAAAGAAGACATGGCGTCAGACAGGAAAGGGGGTCCGAACGCGTCAGCCTCCCTTGTAGAAAAGTACGGCAAATGTCAAGAGGTTGTGGGCCGCGGCGCTTTCGGCATTGTGAGAATCTCTCACAAGAAGATGACCAACGGAGTTGGCGAAAAGCTCTTCGCCGTCAAGGAATTCCGCCGCAGACCCGAGGAGACAGAAAAGAAATACAGCAAGCGCCTGACGGCCGAGTTCTGCATATCCTCGTCTCTGAGACACCCCAACGTTATTCACACCCTGGATCTGCTTAAGGACGCGAAGGGCGATTACTGCGAGGTCATGGAATTCTGTGCAGGCGGCGATCTGTACACCCTTGTACTCTCTGCTGGCAAGCTCGAGGTGCAGGAAGCGGATTGCTTTTTCAAACAGATGATGCGTGGTGTCGAGTACATGCACGAAATGGGTGTAGCACACCGGGACCTCAAGCCCGAGAACCTCCTCTTGACAACGAATGGCGGCCTCAAAATCACCGACTTTGGTAATGGCGAATGCTTCCGCATGGCTTGGGAGAACGATGCACACATGGTCTCTGGACTGTGTGGCTCTGCTCCGTATATCGCCCCTGAGGAATACATCGACAAGGAGTTCGACGCTCGCGCAGTCGACATCTGGGCCTGCGGTGTTATTTACATGGCCATGAGGACGGGCCGTCACCTTTGGCACGTTGCCAGAAAGGACCAAGACGAGTTTTACAACCGTTATCTGGAGGGCCGCCGAGACGAGGGGGGTTATGGACCGATAGAGTCACTTCACAGGGTATGTAAACCCCGCTACTTTGTGGGAAGCCTTCCTGACGCTGAAACAAATCAACAGGCTCGCTGCAGAAATGTGATCTACTCGATACTTGATCCGAACCCATCCCGTCGAATCACTGCCCAGCAAGTTCTGCGGTCAGAGTGGGGGCGGGAGATAGTCATTTGCAAAGCTGGCGAAGAAGGTCTTTAACACATGCTCCGTTAGACGAGTATGTGAGGCCCCTTGCTGGAGCATCACCTACCGTCTGACGGACTGTCACCAAAACTGCATACCAACCTGGAACCAATCAACCCCAAACAGTTTGGCCTAGAAATCGGCTTTGAAAACCACCCCCTCAAATGACGATGCCTCTCGTTTTAACCATGGCGGAGGCAGCGGCTTATCACGAATGAAATGCCTCGCTCAATTTGGCCAGCATAGGAGTCTGGAGTCCTCATTGTTTTGCCCCTTGTTCCTTTTTCGCTTTCTTTTTCTATCTCTTTGTCGGGGCGGCCAAACTGCACTCTTTAGTTTTGGGTGGGCCAAAATCTCGGCACTCTCTAGCGACTGGACAACGGTGGGGAACGGGCTGGCTGTCTGCAAACAAAGTTGGTTGCTATCATCATGATTTTTTTAGGAGCGAATTTCTCCTGGTTCAAAAGCCAATTTATCCGTCCCCATTGGTCATCTTTTGAGGGCGGAGCTCGGAAATCAGGTTACTGACAGAAGCCCTTTGTGGTATACAAATGCAAAATAGGCATAGGACGGATAGGGCGAAGAGATGGGAGGTGACAAACCTCGGTGACCGCCCTGTTATGTGAGAGCGAACGAGCGAGCGAGCTAGAGATGCTTACTCAAAACTTGGTATATTTACATCATTGCACATCACGGCGAGTTAGGCCAGCCATCATCATGTCCTTGCAGCCACAGTAGTTTTCCAATGTGCCTTGAGATTTACGTATCTACTCTATTGATGAAAGCAGACCAAAGGCGTGACTCAACTTTCTTTGAACGGGTTAACCCCCGAAGCGCCGGGACAGGTTAAGTGGCTACCACCGGATATATGAGCATGCCACCTCTAGTTTCCAGTAGGCGTTATGCTCAGATTATCGGTGTCCAATCACTTTGATATCATACTGCACAAAGATATCATTCATGTTATAAAGATGAATAAGTTTACTCGTAGGTCGGGGGTGTCAGGATTTCACAACAGAAGCATATCATGACATCTCTATTCCATTCATCTACCATTCATCCCTCTCGTACTGTTTTTGTTTTATTTGCCGCTCGCTGCAATGTCTGTGCCATCCCCCATCCCTTCTTGTATGAAGAAAGAGGAAGGATTTTACATGATCCTCCTCACAAGTCATATAAGAGCCTAAGTAAAAATAAAGCGATCAATTATTTTATATATTTATTCTGTACGGTTATTATTATATTGCTATTGATAATACATACCAACTTGCAACCCTTCCCCACAACTCCAATATCTTATCATGTTTTGTTTCCCTCCCGCCTTGGGTATTTTCCCAATGAAACCATGCTATGTTTGTTTTGGTTGAAATCCCCCCCCCAAAAAAAAAATTAAATATTTTTTTAACGCTCGCTCATGATCCAGCCAGCCGCCCCCTTACCAGTTCATATCCAGGTACAAGGCATGTATAAATAAGTACAAAATATACCTTCCAGCCACAAAGGCCTTTCCTCGCCTTCTTCCGCCCGCCCGCCCGTAAGTCCGTCCGTCCGTGATGATGATGATGATGATAGTTGGTATCAGTAAAAGTTTATATATACACAAGACATAAAAAGGAAAGGTCTAAGAATGGTGGTCGGGTGTGATGACGGTAGTGTGTGCAATAGACAGCACCGCAATCAACAATAGAATACCGCCGAGTTGAGCCGTCGCGATCACAGCCTGGTCGTCCGCGAGCTCTGCTTCATGCGCTCATAGTCCCATTTCCGGTCGAACCCTGTCGGTGTGTTGGTGCGAAACCGGTTTGCTTCGAGCACTTTGGATATAGACATGGGCTCGCGCTGGACGGGCATGAGGCGGGCTGATGAGTGGTAGGGGAGAACATCTCTCCCTGTGCTCTTTCTAATCGTGGCTGTTGGCGTAGTTGGCTTCCTTGTCTCCTTCAATATCTCTCTGAGCTCAATCTCATTATTTGTGATTTGTGCTCGGATGAACCGCAGCTGAGACTCGAGGTCACCGCCGTCTGCCTCGTTCAGTGTCTCCATGACTGGCTTGCGTGGTGTGTAAGGAATGTCGTTAAGTTTGGGTGCGTAGCGAGGCTCCGGGATGATGTTCGGATCTAGGCGCGCAATGTCGCCTATCTTTAACAACGCCGTGATGTCGATGCTCTCGCCAGGCGAGATGGGAACAGGATTGCTAGGCGTGACGCAATCCATATCCACTTCCTTGCGCAGGACGTGATCAATATCAATCGCGGAGAAGAAGGCGCAGCTTTGTGGCAAGTCTTGGATGCCGACCTGCTGGGCAAACATGGCGCGGGTCCAAATGTTGGCCACCTGGAGTGCCATGGCAGCACGATACTTGTCAGACTCCCTGACCAGATAGCGAATCTCGTCATGGACGCTGATGGCAAGCCGTGCCTCAAGATTGAAGCGCCGTATGAGATAATCCATGGCCACGATGAGAAGGTGGAGATAGTCGACGCCGCTCGACTGAATGGCCCAGTTGATGCGCGACGTCAGGTAGCCGCCCTTGCTCATATAGCTGCTCATGAGGGCCTCCGTGATTCCAGCGCCCAGAACAGGGGTACGAGGCCGCTCCTGCTCAGCAAACTCTTCAAGCTTGTTGAACACGAAGGACTCGGTGCCGCCGCGCCAGAAGGGGCGCTTGTACAAGGCTTTCTTGTTCGTCTTTGCGCCCTTTGTCGTCGCGTAGAGCTTGGCAGCTATTTTCAACGTCTCCGCTTCGCTCAAACTCGGGTTAAACTGCCGTAGCAGCTGAGCAGCGAACCTGAGGCCTGCGCCATAGATACGGCCGTAGTTGAAGATTTTTGCGTCGTTTCGCGTAATGCCCAAAATGCCCGCTGTCCGGCTGTGCAAATCTGTCCCGGCGGCCTTGGTGCCTTCCAGCGTCATGAAGCCAATGGCATTGCCGCCATGGAGCTTGAAAGTGGCGTCGCCTACTACTGATGCAATCCACAGCTCCTCCGAGTCGACATCGGCACCCACCAAGACATAGCCTGGTGGAGGGCGAACCATGGCCTTCAGCTCGGAACCAACCCGATTCTTTTTGGCATTAGAAGCGGTCAACCATGTGTTCTCCACTGCTCGCCTGGTGATGGTGCCCATGGGGATAATCTGGGGGAGAATGAAGCCATTGGTGGCCACATTACCACTTGCGTCCTGCTCGCCTCCAGGGCGAGAGTTAGAGATTGTTGAAGGAAGGGTGTCCTCATAAACAACTAGCTGCCCCATGATCCGGTCCCGCGCACTTATCCAGTACGAACAGGATGCGTTCATCTCAAGGGCCTCCTTTGCATATGCGTACTCGGACGAGAGAGTCCCATTCTCGAAATAGGTCAGGTAGCTCTTCGCCATCGGATTGGCACACCGGGCTGTGGGGCCATCTTTGTGCGGGAGTTTGAAGTAGACATGCGCGTGGTCGAGCTTGACAGCAACGACAGGCTCATCAGAGAGATCGCATGGCGTCATCTGTCGCGCCGTATACTTGGGCAGGTCGGCCCGCGGGACCCTGAAGGTCCAGCCATACGTGTCGGACCAGAATAGGGGGTACCCCTCCCACGATAACCGAAGGAGCAGCGGCGCTATCCTGGAGCGAACTGTCACGTTGATGGGGCCGTTGGTCTTTGGGAACAGGCCCTTGTACCATTGCGGCATGCCTGGCATCTTTTGCCTCGCTGCAGGCCGCGGCGGATCGTTCTTCTTCTTACCCTTGACCATCTTGATCTCCTGACCTGTCCAGTCCAGCTGCTGCATCCACGGATCAGTCATCCACTTGTCAGGATCGGCCTTGATCTCCAGGGCCTTTTCGGTCAGGGCAACCAATCGCTCCTGGACAGCGGCAGACAGTTTTTGGTACGTGGCCTCGGAATTTGCTATGTACGAATCCCAGGATTTGTCGACAGGCAAGATGACGGATGAGAGATGCCTGAGCGCAGCAAAACTAACAGGATGGGGGCAGACCTCGAGGAAGCTGGGAAACACGATCTGGTACACACGATGGGTTATGGCGACGTCCGCCGCGCAATAGGTCAGAAGCTCGTCCAGCCGACCCACCACCCCTTCTCGGTCCAGCTCGCCAAAAGCATTTCGAATCTCTTTGTCGATGGACACATCGAGGTGGAACTTGGCGACATCGCGAAGTGAGTTTATGGAGCTCCTCTCCACCCAAAGCTCCTCTTCGTCATGGGCAAACGAATTGCTCTCCAACAGCTTGACCAGCTCGACATTGTCCGTCTCCTCGGATATCTTGTCCCGCAGTTCCCTGTTCTTCTTGTGCTTCATCCAGGTAGGGCGTTGGCGCGAGCACATGCCGTTGACAGCCACATGCAGGGACATGGTGTCGAGGAACGAGTTGCGGGTCTGGTTCAAGTCGTATTCCTCCAGGATCCTCGCGCGATCGTAGCCGACATTGTGTCCCACAATCACCCTCTCTGTCGTCGCATCGCCCATCGGTATTAACTGCCGGTTATTCTCGGTTTCTCCGAGCAGCCAGGGTGACAACCAGGCGTACCAAGCATCTGGAGTGCCGGCGCAAGCCATTACGGCATACGGGCTTTGCTTCCATAGAACCTCGGTGTCGAAGGTGACCATATTCCCTTCTGGCGCGACTCCATCCTCGGTGCGCCCGTCCGGGTAGTACTTAGTCCAGCCGCTCCGACGTACCCATTTCCTCGGTTTCGGGGGCAGATCAGAGCGGGCGAACTTCTTGGCGTGAGTCAAGAAGGGCTCGGCCGCGTCGACGCCCAACTTGTGAAAGTGCTCATCGAGAGTGGTGCCTACCAGGGGCGGCAGGTCGAAGACGACGGGCGCGGATTTGTCGGTGATCTTGCCCTCCAAGTCATGTTGGCGGAGGTGTTTTTTCGCAAGCTCAACCAGCTCCTTGGACGGCGGGGAGGTGTTGCCGAGGGGAAAGAGCTGCTGATAAAGGGGAAAACTCAGCCCCTGAACGCCGATTTCGTTGAAGCGGGCGTTGGCGTCTTTGGGGAGCGCGGCAGGAGATTTGGATTGGGAGAGCTGATGGTCCAGGGAGGGGGAGGAGGAGGGCGTCGAGTTCCATCGGCGCTGGACCGAGCGCACCGAGTTCAACGAAGGACGAAGGCGAGCGCGGCACCTGGCGAGGCGCACGAAGCTGGCAGTCGCGATAGCCGACCCATCTCTCCTCACGAAAGCGTAGACGGGGGCGAGCATTCTACAGGCGATGCGGATTGCGTGGTCAAGTCATGGCGGTGTGTCGAGTGCGGGGAGCCGTCATCCCCAGGGCGTACGTGTTCGAACCGGATGATATCACGCTGTCGCGAGTGGGGGATGGGAAAATCGGTGCAAAGAAAATGTTGTGATGGTCCAAGTCCGGAATTTCGTCGACCAAATCCAGCCGCCCTGAAATTTTACTGACTCCTGAGCGCGCGCGCGGAGGTGGAGTCATTGAAGCCCCTAAGCCGCCCAGCACCACACTCACACTGCAAGTGCAATCGAACAACGCTACACACAGGCGGAGGTCCCCTGGAAACACGTCCCGTTTATTAATTGCTGCCCTGGCCCTTCCCAAACTGGACATTCAGGTTGAATGGAGCGGACCAGCATTTGGATTTGTTTGCCTATCGAGGCCAAATAGCCTTCGAGAGTTGCAGGAAGCACAGAGGTCGGTCGTTAGGTCGTGTTACGGTTCTACACGTGTGGTGTGTTCACGTCACACTGAGCGCTGCCCGACCCATGATTATTGCCTGGCGTTCTCCGCGCTGTCATCGTGTACAAAGCATGTCGCAGTTCGATAAGAGAAATACGCAACACAGCGGCCATCTGACGGCGGGAAGACGCATCGCATTGCTGAAATCAATTTGCCGCTAAAACCTTACCTTATCACTTTGCGATTACCAGTGTCTTGGGTTGTGGCGCGCATGTTCAGCCATGATCGCCGCCAGTCCGAGACAAAGTAATCAAAATTCACAAGCGAGAGAGAGAGAGACAGAGCGAGCATAAGGCCGCTCGCGCTGGGGTGAGCGACGAGAGTTGTTGGGGATTATCCAATTTGCTGCTGGGGACATCTCGTGCAAACAGCGGATTTGCTCGTTCCAGAGTCAGACCCGCGGTAGGTAAGGTAGTTTCATTACACAACCTGGAAGCAACACCTACACCCGAACCTGACCTGGCCTGAGCGGTTGGGGGGGACTGCACTGGCTGGAGGCATTTGACTTTCCGAGGAAGGTGCTTCGGCGGACTTCAAGGCTCGAGAGACGACGCCTCGCTTCCTCGCTTCGAGCAGAGAGGTATTCTGGACTGTCTCGCTCGCTCGCTCCTCTTTTTTTGCTTTGCGCGCTTCTCCGCTCCTCTCTCTCTCCTCATGCTGGCCATTTTATTATCAACAAGCTCGTCTGCCCGTCCCGCCACTTCCCGGGCTCCAGCACCTGTGCAAAGGCGCCCTTTGCTTCCCGGACGAGTGAGCTGAGCTGCGCTGGTCTCCGAGGCCCAGCAAAACATAACAGCATTCACCAAGCCAAACCCCCCAAAAAACACACAGCAAAAATTATTGTTGCATACTTGATCCAAAAATTGGATATCCCTTGGTTGAAAACACTTTCACTGTCCAAGAGCCGGAGAGTCATGGCCGACAACTTTTTGGAGTTTGATGACGACCCTTTCGAAGGTAGACGACCCTCTTTCTTTTCCCTTCGCCTCCTGCTCTCTTTCCCTCCTAGCCAGGCCGATACGTCCCAAGGACTGACCAGACTCAAGACGACGGCCTTCCTTCGCTTTTCAGCCACAGGTTTGGGAATGATCCCTTTCCGACACCTCGCCCATCGTTTGGCTCGTTCTTCACATCGCTGCCAGGCTACCCACCGCCGCCAAATCCCTTGAGTTTCTCTTCGTGCATCCGTCGTGGGCCATCTCCTCGCCCCGACTCCTCCCTCCACGCTCACGGCGTCGCGTCCGCCTTCGCTTCGAGTTCCACGGCGGCCGTGGCAGCCACAGAGGCCCCATTCGGATCAGTGTTTCCCCAGTTTCCGTCAGCTTGGCCTGCGACTTCCGCCCCCACACCCTCTTCCGCCACCACCGCCACCACCGCCACGACCACCACCGTGCGCCACTCCAATCGGCAAAGACCTACCCGTCCGCCGACCCCGCGATCTCGTCCTGACCCGCCTCAGCCTGTCCATGTACCTTTGAACCTCGACCTCATCGCCCGTACTCCTCAATCGGCAATACCAACAAACAATAACAACAATCCTCCCCCCAACATCCCCGAGCCACACATTCTTCCTCTGCCCGCCAACTACAGCTCGACTGTCCCCTCTCGTACAGCAGACGCCTGGCAACTTCAGTCTTTGTCAACTGTGGGAAACGTCACCGTCCCCAACCCTTCCATTCAGACTCGGACTCAAACTCAAACTCGGGAGCTAGACAGCGACGAGTGTTACCAGAGCGAACTTGCCAGCCGTGATTCCCCTAGCCCTCCGATTCCGAGCCAGAGCCACAGCCGCCCTCCCCGTTTTGGTAACACCGCGACCCTGAACCCGCCCCTCGGACTCGGCGACGAGACAGCCCTATACAACCAGCTCAGCAACCCCTTAGCCATATTTAATCGCAGCCACGCCAGGAGGGAAAGAGAAACGCCTCTTGCTGGGACCGTATTTGAAAACCCCTTGGCCACTCTTCTTAATAGTCGCACCGCCGAGAGGGAACCGCCTATCTCCAGGGACCTGCTCTCTTTAGCCTCGCTCACCGGTTCCCGCCCCGCCTCTCCAGACATGTCGGCGTCGACGCGTTCACGGAGCAAGAGAAACCCTGGAGTCATCAACTTAGCGTCTTCGAGTCCGACAGCACCATCGCCCAGGTTGAGAACCTCCCAGGCTCGGCGGCGAGACTCGGCGGCAGGGCCTGCAGGCGGCTTGCCTGGAGAAGCCGCCAGGAAACGTAAACGCGAGGAGGCCCCTACGAAAACGATTCAGCGGCCCATCAACGATGAAACCGACGATGAGTTCGGGGCCGATGACGACATCAAGGTAGTCGACTTGGTAGACGCAGTCGAGGTCCCGGACTCGATCCGCGCCCCCAAGCCACCCAACAATGAAGTCAAACTGAGTGCGTTCCAATGTGTCATCTGCATGGACGATGTGACAGATTTAACAGTCACCCATTGTGGTAAGTGCTTTATGTGCCAGCTAAGCCCGCTCCGTGTGCTGCGTCGGCGATTTCTCGCCGCCTTACCCGCACACCCTCATCGATGACATGTTGCCTAGATTGCATCGAATATGGCTGCGAGTTCAAGGCTGATCCTCTAAACAGGCCATCTTTTTTGCGCCGAATGCCTACACTCGTCACTCAACATCGATGTGACGAGGAGTATTTGCCCCATATGTCGGCAAAAAATCGATATCAAACTTGCGAACGGAAAGTTCACCTCGAAGTCGAAAGGGTTCTACCCACTTGAACTCAAGTTCGCAACCCGAAAAGGCCTCGGAAAGCGTCCTACTCGACCGTGAGCGCCATTTTGCCCATCTTACTTCCTTTTTCCCTACCGACGGCCTTGGTTTCGCCCTCCAAGATTTGGGACGATGGCTGGCCCTCCGACTGGAGTCGAGTGTGTTGTTCATAGGAGTTTATAGAAGGAGCGTTTTGGGGAGTTTGATGGGACTTATGAGATATCCAGACAGGTTTTGGCATAGGAGCAAGAAGAAAGGAATAGAAGACGGCATTTGCCTGCTCTCCCAACCTCACATTTTTTTACTTCTTTTTGCGTCGACTTCATTTTCATTTCGTCGACTATAATAGAGCTTCTCTGTTCTTCCAAGCAAGAGTGGAGTGATGGACAGAGAGTGTGGCCCGTCTTCTGGTGCTGGTCCGTCTAGCCCTGGAGTTGTCTTCTTTAACACTGCCTGAAGGGGGACTACGGGAAACCGCTTTTGATCTCTTTTTTTCGTTTCCACTATGATACCTACACCTCAAGCGCTTTTTTGGGTCGGAGCTTTGTCTTTTTTTTTCTACTCGCTTCTCACTTCCACCTCATTTAGAATGCGAGGGAAGCAGAAGCAGAAGCGCAAACCTATTTCTGATCTCTAGAATTGCATTGCATTACTTAAAGAGAGAGAAAGAGAAAAGAGGGTGGGAAATGGTGAAAGGATACACTAGGATGTGTGTGTTGAACGTGATAGATACCTAGTTTTACATTGTATTGTACATACGATACCAACAATACCTTGGTATACCTACCCCTACTTTGTGGAATAAAGGCAGGGAATGAATATATTGTCCGTGTATATATGTTTGTGTGCCCCTAAACTAAATATTACATCAACAATCTACTCATTTCTCCCCTTCTTTGCATCTTTACACAGCAGGCAGGCAGGCATGGTATTCGCTTGTCCAATGATGTAATGTAATACGATATAATGTACTGTACTGTACATGGTCTAATTCTCATATGGCTCAGCGGCTGGTCAAGTAAAGCCATGTGCCGTTGTCCTTATTGCTGTCGTCTTGGTTGTCGTCGTCGCCGTCTCGTCGTCACAAGAAATCGGAAGAGATCCACGATTGGCCCCTATAAGTGTACGTAGGTCAGAGTATAGAACCCGAAAGCCTGTGTTTCTGCAACTTAATTCTAATTACCAAAAACATCACCCCCTCAAGACAATGTACCATCATCCATTCAGGTAATAACACTTGAATCAAACCAAAATTTGTATACTACCTCTTTAATGCACTGACTTCTCCCAGAAAGAAAAATATGGATAGACAACCTAATAGCATGGAGCAAAGCAATCCGACAAAATACTGTTCATCCAGAGGACAGTGATTGCTCGCCCATTAACGACGGGGGGGGGGGGGGGGGGGGGGGGGGGGAGGAATGAGAATGATAAAATTGTGGCTTATTCTTTGGGGGGACTAGGTGTTGGGTCTGTATCATCGCAGAGATTAAATAACTCTACATTGGCGTTTTCCTTTTGTTTCGTTGTTTCGTTCAGATTTATGTGGTTATAAGAGTTATAAAGATGTATCGGGGGAGGAGGAGGAGATATGAAATCAAAGATCCTAGGAATCAAAGGTCCCTCCCTTTTTGTACGAGTAAAACCAACTCCAGCAAGTACTGAATCCTTTTGTAACAAATAGGGACCGGTAGTTGCTAGGTACTTAGGTGCCAAAATAAGTATTCGATTTGTGATGAGCAAGATAAGAGATTTGGGTTCATATATATATTACATAGGCCTTTGATCATGCTTATGAAAAAGAAGCAGGAGGGGTTGATATAGAGTGAGTAGTTCAAGAGAATACATGCGTAGATACAACAAGGGAGGCAAGAAAACAAACATTATAAGGGCTGAGTGAACTGTTGCATAGAAGCGAAACAGCAAAAAGATCGAAGGAGAAGCGACAGATGCCAACTCGTCGCGGCATTTCATATCACTGTCTCAGTTTTGGTTTGGTTATTGTAGTCAAGACGTTTCTAAGGTTCTGTAGGCGAATGGGTGCCCATCCATTTTTGTGGTAAGTATTATGCGATTACTATTCGACTTGACCTTGCGCCATGTAAATTCGAGTTTGAGATGCAGATACTTCTACAGCATTGATGAGCTATGAAGCCATTCACTTTACTTCTATGCCAGGTAGGGAACGGAGGAGATATGCTCCGTTCATAGACTCTCTGCACTTACCTACTCGGCATATTATTGTGTGCGCACTTACTGGTGAGGGCGTGTAAGCTCAAAGGCAAGACGAGTAACGAATCAACGCGACGCCGAACCTTCTTGCGATCTTATACATATATGTGTCTTTTCATATGTCCTAAAGTGGAGGACAATTTGGCTGACTGATCCTCTGTAACGTATGGAGGACCAGTCCAAGGGCCGTGAGAAGATAGCGAATGCTTAGGCAAACCCGATGTAAAAATGAAAAGGCTGCCTCACTATCTAGGCATCGAGTCGGAAGACCTGCAGGAGGTATCCCTTCTTCAGGAACAGAAACGAGAATTCGAGCCAGTACATCTGTCCTCCGGTACATCCGTATATTTCCCGAGGATAAACGTACGTGGCTACCACCCACCGCCGCACTGCCGTCCGTCCTCCTCCCCTGGCATGATCTTACGCGATCAATCACCACAACCTCACATTCTTGGGACTAGTGTCGAGCCCAGGAGACTGGGAGAACCAAAGCGCCACGGTCGAGGGGGGGGGGATCATACGTAAGCAGACACTAACTACAGAGTAGGTGCACTTCCTTCACTCTCATCCACGTGGGATGACGGGTCGCATGCGGTGTTCTATCTGACACCGTGAGGCACAGTATCATGACCCAGGCAACGACAGCTTTGGTTCCCCATAATCTCTAATTTCCTCTGTCTATGTTATTAAAAAAATGCCATCATAAATCTTTCAATCCCATCATCGACACCATAAATCTAACTCACAGCATGGGTTTTCAACAGCCGACCATCATACGGAGGGCCTGTCGGTAGCGGGCGGACTTTGGATAGCAAATAAGGCAACTTAGATCCGGGGGGGACAAGACAGCAGGTTTTGCGGAGATAAGATCCAATGATAATGGGGATGTGTGTGCGCCTCAGCCACCCATCCCCCACCTCTTGTCCCCATGTTTCCCAGCCCTGGGGCCCTGGGGGACGGTCGGGTGGTATTTGCACGGCCACCGCCGACGAATAACAAAACGCTCGATAACACAATAGGCCCGAAAGACCATTGGAGCTTCTGGAAAAAATCGACATTCTGGGATAAGAGACCCCTCCCTAGAGAACCAAAAAGTGGCGTGCATGAGAAAGCTTCAAGCAAGGGGGCAGTGCGCACGCGCGCCGCCATGAGACGAAAGGGGGAAAAGGGGGAGGGGTGTGACCCAGCGCTTTGGATACGGGAAAGCTTGGCGGTGGAATAAGAATGTTATGTGGGCCTTCTAGAAGGAAATATTTCGCGCGGCGTGCAGTGAGTGAGTGCATTGGGCGTGATGGCGTTAAATCTCAATCTCGCACCTGTGCCACACTGCAGTGACTGTAGTGTTGTGCTCCCACTTCATGCCTCAAGCATGCTGGACTCGCCCCCCCCCCCCCCCCCCCCCAAAAAAAAAAAAAAAGAATTGAGGACAAGGAATTACTTTCCCTCTTTGCGCGCAAGTGAAGAAGAGTGGGAGACTTCCGACGACGGTCTGTCTTGTGCATCATGCTGCATCAGAAATTCAAAGAATCCCTACAGAGTAAATGTTGACAATCAGAGTCAAGCCATGGATGAGGATGATCTTCGTGGTTTTTTCGTCGAGCGAGTGAAAAGGACCGGGTTGGCCCCGGCTTTTTCCCGTCAAGCCGATGTACACTGCAATTGCCAATGTAAGTGTAAGGTTCGCGTCAAGGACTGGGCGCCCAGGCAGCACTTTTGTCAGCCAGATCGGTCAGGTCGCCGCATCGCGATTGGCTGGCGTGCGAAGTTTGAACCGGGGCGGGACCGTGTTTCTCTGGGCAATTTTGTCCTCGTCCGCGGAAATGCTGGCATTTGCGCAACATCTTGAGTACCTATACTACTCGAGTACCGTGCGGCCTGAATTCCGTTCATGTGTCTGTCTGCATGGGCGAACCAAGCCCTCGCGTCCTTACCCTACGCCGAGTTAACGTTGCCTGCAGAGTAGAAGCAGACAGAAACGCGCCCCAGTACCCTTTAGCTGCCACGCTGGCTATCTGCCTACCAATAGCCGCCAAGCATCGCGCCGTGCTTTGATGAGTGTCCTAATATCTATATGTTCCAGTTATGTCATTGCATTGCAGCACAACAAGGCGTGGCTCAGCAGTCCCTTAATCCAGGGATGTCCAATGCGGCATCTCCATTGGGCTACTACAGCGCGCCAGGTCAATGACTTGTTGCCCTGAATGGGAAGGAATGAAAGGGGAATCTCTTCCTGGCGGTTTCGCATCAGCCCTATGGGTGGAGCTTGGCGAATCACCGAGAGAGGGCCCTGATGCTGACAGAAGCAGTTCGTTAATTCCGCTGCTCCTTCCGCTCCAACCACTTTCCCCGCAGCTTTGGTCGTCCACTATTCGTCGGCGTTACGTTCGTGCCCGACGAGTCCTCCGCCAAAGCCACGGCATTCGTGTTCTTCCCGTCTTCAGTGTTCACCGCTGCCCTGGACTTTTCTGTATGCCGCCCTCCTGTCCCTGAGTCCCTGGGTTGGCGGCTTGCTTCCTTTTGTCTGGGGGCGGAGCTTGCCCGTGTTTCCAATGGCCGACAGGCAAATACGGCCAATTTGAATTCAACCCCAGCTGCCAGTGCCAAGTGCCAAGTGCCAGTGCCAATGCCAAGGGGGCGGCGTTGCTTCGTTGCTAGGTAGGCAGTGAGAAGAAAGTACCTAGGTAAATGTGTTGCGTAAATGAGGCTTGCAGCGCCTCACACGCAACCAGCAAGCAGACTGCGTGGTGTTAGGTTTCGCGTTTCTCGCTGTTCATGACGTGGAAGACACGATGGAGCTTGCGACGCTTGGCTGAACCCTGTGCCTTTTTACGTGAGGCGGTCTCGCGCGCCAGATTGAGAGCAATGTGCCTCGCGCATTACCAAGGTAAAATGATGTCGGCACGAGGGCACCGCAAGATAAAGGGTCCGCTTGCATTGATCAGACTTATCCTTGCGACGGAAATACTAATAAGGGTATTAGAGAGAATCCATCTCAGGTTGATTAGATAAACTTCTGGGCGGGATTAGAAGCCGAGGGAATCGCGAGTCACGGAGTTTTGGCTAGCAGGTGCTCCATAATTGACGGCTGCTGGGCGCTGATGCGATGCAAGCGGGTTTAGGGAGTGAGCTCCTTGTGTGTTGTGTGTGCTTAACAATCCACCCCACCACCGGGTGATGCATCAGCAGCATGAACGAACCCGGAATGACGTGACAGAACAATGAACAATAATCAATCATTCTGAAGCCGGACACGGGGAGTTTGGTCAACACAACGCCTGAAACCAACCTCCCAATAAGGATGTCGTTAATTACGTGGGGCATTTGAATGACCGAGTGACTGGAGACGTGGAGGTGGATGGGCGGTGCAATGCAATCGATCGTAAATGGCTTCGTTCCGTATCGTACCGAATGCGAACAACACACAATCGACAACGGAAGGGAACGATGAGAAATTAACAGGGCGGAAAGGAGTCACACCCACTGGTACACGAGTGTCCGCCTGAGCCCTGATGGGGACACGCGTTGACGCAGCGCGCGCAGCGTCAGGACCCAGGGAGGTAGGTACATTCGCAGTCACGGCCCAAGCCTGCAGCCCGAGGCGGCCGAGCAATTCGGAGGAACACAAAGGCCTTCACCGCCGCCGGCAAGTCTCATGTATCATGTATTTTCGCAGCAACTGTTGCAGGAGCTTAGGCGAGGGGCTTTGTTGGACCCCAGGCTTGTTCATCAGGGTGGGGCCGCTGGGAAAGGGCGGCGCCAGGGCGTCGTTAAGGCCGAACTCCTTGCTAACCTGCAAGGGTACGCACGGAGACAAGGACATCGGACTCTCGGTTTTGTCAGCTGCTGCGGATGATGCAGCAGCAACCTGTGCTGATGACCCTGCGGTGTCTTGGACAAGCGACAAGCCGACACAACCAGGAAGGCCTGATGACAGTTACAAAAGGTCTGGTCGCCCACCTCACTTCCGAGCCTCGAATTTGACCTACCAATCCATCACCAGTCCCTCCAAACGACTACTTGCTTCAAACCTCAACTGTCAGACTCGGTTCTCAAGACTGCTAGACCTAGGAGAATTTGCATCTCTATGCCCTTGTGTCTCTCGCTGCCTTGATCTTGTCAACACACACGTGCTTTCAGGACAGCACCTCCAGTACCAAGGCCCCCCAGCAACAGGCAAGCTCTCGCTTAGAAAGCACACACCCCCTAGTTGCAGCCACACCCTGCCAGGCTTTTCCGCAATCGGCTTTTTTCGAGCCTTGAGTCACCCAGGTTGCCAGCCAAATATTTCGCCAGAAAAACACCATATTAGGGAAGCCCTACACTTCTGCCAGACAAGATGCCTTCCCCTCTGCACATCACAACACAAACAACAACGCAGTCGAGGCCGCAGACTGCCCCCCCAGCTTCTCCCATTGTCGCATCCGCCTACAAGCTCAAGACTGCCGCCAAGATGTCCATAACCCAGACATACTTCCTCGCCCACAAGGCGCGGGCAAAGCTCTCCTCTGAAGCTGCTCGGCCCGACCACAACCTGCGCCTGCTCGTCGGGCACGCCAACCTCCTCGACTCGCTGATGCTGGAGCTCGCCGATGCCGAGAGGGAACAGGAGTCGTGGTTCAACCAATCGGTGCGCGGCGCCACCAAGACCGAGGACAGGCACATCCAATGGGCCGACAGCGTGGTCGAGGAGCCCGACCACGACTGGCAGGCCGAGGACGTCGATTCGGACTCGGAATCCGACTCAGACAGCGAATTCGACGACGACGAAGATATCGAGATGGCTGACGTCGTCTCCCTCCGGAGAATGCCCTCGATGGCGGCTGCCTCCCAAAAAGACCTGGACTACCTCATGGCTGAGGACGACGACGACGTAGAGGACGACGACGAGGAAGACTTTGCCCAGCTTGCTCTCCAGCGCAGCCCCTCACACTCGGCCTCCCCACCAGAGCTGGATCACGACTCAGACACATCAGAAGACGAGTCGATGCCCCCATCACCGCCGACAACTGTGTTGCCCACATTTTCAGAGAAGCAGAAGCAGACAATTACAACGACGGGCTATTACGTAGCAGCAGCAGCAACGAGTCAAGACGACAAGGATGCATTCTACGACGAAGGCTACTATATACCCCAACGCAACTCGGCGAGGTTAGTGTCGGCGATATCAGTATACTGAGCGGTTCCTTGTCTTGGCTTGTTTTACTATGTTGTTGTCTCTGGCATGGACGGCGTTTTCGATACCAGTATGGAAATTTGGGTGTGCGTTCTAAAAGTATGATGCGACGGGAATAGAGAGAAACGGGTACAGCTTCATTGCTCCATCAGGCATCTCTTACTTACACACACGG
The DNA here is from genome assembly GCA_033439775.1 of Podospora didyma. NCBI lineage: Eukaryota > Fungi > Ascomycota > Sordariomycetes > Sordariales > Podosporaceae > Podospora > Podospora didyma. Next base: position 3,206,223 of record JAULSW010000007.1, read on the forward strand.
TCACCACTCATGGGTTTTGGGGGTTCAGAAACACAGCTCCAGGCAACACAGGATTGGATGTTGTAATTTTTTTTTTATTATTCTACTTCTCCGGGCTCATCGCTCCCTGGCACATTGGTGTGCTCGAGGTCGAGTGGGAGCCCGCTTTTTCTGCCATAGGATGGAAGAGGCGGCTCATACGATACCCTCCGGGAATAGGCTTTATCTTCTCAAGTGGCTACTATTGGCCCTGACATAAATACAGAAACAAAATACTACTAGTACTTAACTTGAAATCAGACATCATTCCCCTCGTCAATTGTCCCGGATCATATTCTCCATGATTGCACGCTTTCAATTGACATCATGCTGGGAGACGACCCAATGGTTTTTTTTGGTGACCTCGCGGTGCGAGAGCCGAAAATCGGCGGGGAAAGGTGTGTGGTGCAAGCTAAAGGCGTGACTGCTGCTGGAGATCGGTTCCGAGCCAGCGGTATGATTCACACACTTGCACCCCAAATCCCAAATCCCGCCCCTGGGGGTATAAATAATAAAATTTCCTTGCTGGGATTTAAAGAGGGCGGACGCCAAGGCAGGCAACCAGAACAACAGACAAAGGGGGGTCCAGGAAAAAGGCCAGCAAGGTATTCCGTACTCCGCTTTTTCCCACCAAGCCTCCAACAGACGAAAAGCGTACGAGACAACGCGGCCCTTCGGGTCGTGACAACAGGGCGAGGGGAGGAGAAAAAAAAGACCATTCTCAAGAAAGTACAGTTGCATTTCGACATTCAACAACCCGCTCGCTCCTCTCCCCAATCCCGCCTCGCTTTCGCTTAATGGATTCTGCCAACTGTGAAAGCTCACCACGCAGCCCCCTTAGCCACCAGCAGGGAGGACGGACGGGGGGCAAGTGATGATGAATCACGATGCGCCGCGCCTTGTGTGTGTGTGCGCGCGTGTGTGCGTACTCCGTAAACTGTATTGTTTTGTTTCTCATTTTCCACTGAACCGAAACATCGAGCAAAAGATTTGCGCCCAGCGTTCGCTCGCTCGCTCGCCTGCTCACACGCACGCACGCCAAAAGCGCTGAAACTAAAAACTAGCGGTTGCTCAACTCAAAAGTTTCCTCCGCGCGCCTACCGAAAACCAAAGTGGAAGCTGCCCGTTTACTACGGAACTACATGTACATGCTGTACGCACGTATGCTATGCAAGCTCCACGCCCCGTTTGCGAACGAGGTGTCAGCGGCCGCGGCGGCGGCGGATGTGGGCCGGGCTTGTTGGGAAAACCAACCGCCGGGGTAGGCTGGCTGGCAACCTATGGCTGGGCTAGTTCAACTGGTTTCAACCTGGGCTCGACAAATGGGGTCTGGAGTCCATCGATTGCCCGGTCTTCTACCTAGCCTTGGTAGGGGACGGACGGCCCAATGATAAAAAACAATGAAAACCGAAACTGATGAGTGATGCTATGTGCTTCCATGCCATTCTCTCTTCTCTTCTCTCTTCAGTTTTAGAAAAATAAAGAGTTCGTGCTAAGGAGGCACAAATTGCTTGGTGGATATCTCGTCCAGGCATTTGTAATTATGCATACGCCCTGTATCAAGGGTCATGTCGTAGGGCGGTGACCAGCACTTTAGTGGACTTAAACTCCCTAGGTCGTCGGTACGTAGGTACCTAGGAATATAGCGTGGTCAAAACGCGTAACGTTGCGCACGTAAGACAAAAAAAACGTCCCCTGTCGCCAACTTGTGGTGGTGAACTAGGTGCCTGTTGTAAGGGGTTTGCTTGCTTGCCGCAAAGAAAGGCAGAGAAGGACCCTTCGTACAGCCAGCCAGCCATTCAGGGAAAGTTGAGAAGACAAGTTTAGTCCTACCTACGTTGAACGTAGGGACGGGGGAAAAGGTGTTCAGGGAAGTACAGTACAGGGGCTCTGGAACTCCCAACCGGAAAACATACTACCTGGTTATCTCCCGGCCGGCTGGTCGGCCAACGGGGGTTGGATTGCTGGGGATCAAAGAAGATCTCCCGGCCACCGCCCCAGTGGAAAACAATCGCAAAACATCTCTCTCTCTCCCTCTTCAGTCGAGACTGGTTAGACCTTCTTTAGACCCAGCAACGAGAGACCCTTACCCGTGCTGTAGACGTAGTAGCTACCTCCCTACGTTGTTTCTTTGTTGCACGGTGATATAGGAACCCAAGGAAAAGGCCTTAAGCGTGTATGTGGTCGGCGTGACGAGGTAGAAGTCTGTTTCAAAGCACGGCATTAAGTTGAAAACTGCATTGTTGGTGCATACTGAAACTTTCTTGAGCCAGGCATTTTATTTTCAATAAAAAAATTGCTTTCATCTCAATTGTAGACAATATTTTACTTGAGAGCTTGTAATCTCTAATCCCATATCAAATATTGGCCCCTCGCTAGGGATGGAAAAGAGAGAGGCTGTGTATGTTGTGTGTTGTGTTCAGCGTCAATGTTACCACCGCCAAAGCGGTCAACAAACTCCGCTTGACGCAAGGCCAAATCATTGTCCTGTCCACAACCAACGGCCTTGCACTCACATCACTTGAAAATCACCTCGCCTTCCTCTATGTAGTAACAAGTAATACCAGAGAGGTACCTATGAAATTCGCGAAATGTTCCTTCCTTTCCCTGCTGACATAATATTCAGTGTTTATCGGTCGGTCGAGGAATGCCTTAGCCAAGAAAAATTCCCTGCAGTGAGTGCAGGGCTGGAATATGAGTCTGACCGACGGGATCTTGGCATGTTCATCCCCCCTCCCTCCCTCCACATTCTGTGTGTGACGGTCGGTCTCGGGACAACGCCGCAAGACTCCTGCTGGTGGTGGGGGGAACTTTCCCCGTTTATGTTTTGTTTCTTGATGGTCGGGGATGGCTCGGTCCCTGTGGAATACAAGTTTGTATGTAAGGATGTGGGTTGGCATGGGACATCCCCCGAACAGACCGATACAGTTTGATTTTAGCGTTGGGAAACATAGGAAGGCCGCCATCAGCAGGCCAGAAATGGGAAGGAGAAATGAAACGAAACATGCACTGATGAGCAGACTCAAGACAGCCCGTCAGTTGGCCATGTCGGTTTTACGTCCCAATGGAAGTGGCAGTGGTGGTCGAGAGAATGGGCTTGCGTTGAAACGTGGCTCACACAGTATCTAGCAATATGTGCCGCTTCCCACCCCACCCCCACCACCACAACCTCAAGTCCCTCGGGGGCATGACCTCTCGTCTCAGTCCAGCTGTTCTTGACACCAGGACAAGTCCTAGACATAAAACAAGACCAAAAGTCTAGACGCTCGAGGAGACAGTCCAGAAAGGAAATAAGGGCCGTGACAAGAGAAATTCGAAGATATCATTGGCTTTCCTAAGCGAAGTTGTCGCCGATCACTTCAGAAAGTTCAGCTTTGCTGCACTCCACTGTCCATTCCATAGGTAGTCCATGCGGGACTATAGTCAAAAGGTCTGGGCCATGTTTGGCTGGCCCACCGAAGTACACAGAGGGTTTTCAGGAATATCGAGACATTGCGTGAGAGAAAGGGACAGGATACCTAGATACAGGCAGATACACTGAAAGATCTGTGCATACCACAGCCACGGTCGCCTGCACCACCTGGTATCACCATTCGTTGCAAAATAAGCCGATGCAAACAGGATATGTAGTAGGTGTATACACAACGCAGTTCGACGGTTACCTAAGGCAATCCGATAGGATCATGCCGTCGATCTTTGTCGGCTGTCAGGGGGTGATGGTAATAAAGCACAGCTAGGCTGCGGCTTAATATCGAGAAAGGCGGAAGGCGGTGAGATAATAGGAAGGGATCACTTTCTTTCTGCACACCCGAATGACTCTGATGAGCCTCCTTTTCTTCTGTTGTGAGACGGGTCTTCTGCGACCAGAAGAAGAGCCGCCTGGCAATCACCAGTGCTGCAGACAACCTTAGTGAGCATGTAATTGAGCCGAAAAGATGAGCTGTGTTCGAGATCCGCTTTCCCGCTTCCCGCTTCCGCCCCTCGGTTAGAGAAAGTGGCGGTGACGATTCCACTCGGGGACTTGCGATCCCATCTTATCTTATCCGTGGTACGTGCTTGCCGCTCTTTTTTGTGTTGTACGGTACGTACATCACTGTCGGATCGAAACCGGAAACGACAGAAGACCCCCCCAAAAAGGAGACGATACTATCGGAACAGGGACAGGGAATTATGATCATGTCATGTGTGTGGATTTTTTAGACATTCCGATCATCCCCATCTTGTCTATCTGAACAAACTGCGTTGGTAGGTGGATAACAAGGTACCTGATAGGCAGCTGGTTTTTTTTTCTGGTTGTTACCTCGGGACTTTCTGTTTTCTTGTGATGAGTCAACTGACCGAGCTCCTACCCACACCCCATCATCCACTTCCGCCGCGTGCTGCCGACCGGGAGGGGGGAAGAGAAAAAAGAGCAGGAAGCTACGGGTACGACCCGGACCAGTTTTGCTGGTTGGTTTCGGTGTCAAACCCGGCATTTGTCAACGAACCTGGGAATACCGCGGGCGCGAAGGGGCCCCACGAAGTAGGCAACTTACCGAGTAACCCGTACGACGACGACGACGACCTGACCGACTTGATTGTCCATGTCAGTCAGTAACCAAGGCTCGATGAACGGTCACACTTTGCACGTCACTCCCTCCTGACATCAGCTCAGCTAACCATGGCCAGTTTTGGGCCGAGAATCTGTTACATAGGTACATATACCTTGTGTCCAACGCTCCAACACGACTCCGCTCCGCCGTTGGATTTTCTGCCAGAATAGTGATGCTCGTGTGGTTTGTTTGCTTCTCCATCGCATCGGGATTCGCGGGATTGAGACAAACTAAGACGGAGATTCGAAACGGCCCTCATTCTTAACACCGGGTGCCGGACCCCGCGCACTCGCTGAAACCCGACCCGAAAGAAAGTAGGGTCTAGTTTGTGCGAGTCAAGGACAGTGGATGTATGAACGGCGACAGAGCGCTTGGACCATCGCTCGGTGATTTGTAAACGCCGTTTTGCCGAAAAAAAGAACAAAACTTAGGCTTGTTGAACCGACGACGTCACTTCTCGGCCCACTCGCTCGAGGCTCGGCGTCAGGGTGAATGACCCACCTTCCATCTCCCATCCCACCGCACGCGGTGTCGTCGGCCTCGTGATCCCTGTGCTGTCTCCGAGTCCGTCCAGAACTAGACTCTGCCACACTGGCGCCCCGCGACTTGTCTGTCTCGCAAGCCACGGCCAGAGGTAGCAGCAGCGAGCCATGCAGCCCACACGGAGGACCCTGCTGAAGTCGGCGGCTCATCGTCCATTACTATCGCCATCCCAATTCCAGCCCCCGACCGGCGCCACCCCCCTCTACGCCCATGCCTGCCACGCGTACCTGTGTTGGCCACAACGCCAACGGCAGCAGAATCACCAGAGGCGGCCGTTCTCCGCCTCCCCAGCCTGCCGAAACGCCGTCCCTTCCTCGGGCCTCGCCCGGCTTGATTCGCGGCGCCTGATCTCCGTCACTGGCCCCGATGCCGCCAAGTACCTGCAGGCCGTCGTGACCGCCAATATCCTATCTAGCCCTATAAGAAAGGGACACCAGCCGCAGGAGACGTCCGTGAAGGCGGCTGCGACAGCCAATGGCTTCTACGGTGCCTTCCTGACCGCCCAAGGCCGCATCCGCCACGATGTGTTCATCTATCCGGATACCCCTGACGGCACCGGCTTCCTGGTCGAGGTCGACGCGAATGAGGTCAAGCGCCTGGAGGCGCACATCCGCCGGTACAAGCTGCGAGCCAAGTTCACCACGACCGTCCTCGAACCCGACGAGCGCGGTGTGTGGCAGGTGTGGGACGACGACAGCGGCAGTGAGATGAGCCGGTCCCTGCGTGATGCCGCGGCCGCCGACCGAGAGCAAGGCAGGAACTACATCTTCAAAGACCCGCGCGCCCCGGCCTTGGGCTACCGGATCATCACCTTGAGCAACAACACCGAGGACCGCCGAGGAGGACGGCCGTCTGAGATGGACGACCTGGCGGCGGTGGACGACGTGCTTGAGGAAGCCTACACGGTCCGCCGGTACCTGAACGGCGTGGCCGAGGGCCAGCGCGAGCTGCTGCTCGACCAGGCGCTGCCGCACGAGAGCAACCTGGACCTGATGGGCGGCGTCGACTTCCGCAAGGGCTGCTACGTGGGTCAGGAGTTGACCATCCGCACCGAGCACCGCGGCGTCGTGCGCAAGCGCATCTTGCCGTGCATCCTCTACCCTGATGATGATGGTCCCTCATCATCATCATCATCATCATCATCATCATCGTCATCATCCCCGCCAACCGAGCTGGCCTACCAGGCGGCACCCACTGCAGATCTGCCCCTCAGCGCCGACACCATCCCCGCCGAGACGAACATCACCCGCGTCGGCAAGAAGGGCCGCACCCCCGGCAAGTGGCTGCGCGGCGTCGGCAACATCGGCTTGGCCCTCTGCCGCCTCGAGATCATGACCGATCTGGCCTTCCCAGGCGAGACCCCCAGCGCCACGTTCAGTCACGAGGACGAGTTTGTGGTCGGTACGGCTGTGACGACGACAGCAGCAGCTGAAAACCCGGCCGATGCTGCGGGCCGGCAGGTCAAGGTCAAGGCGTTTGTGCCGGATTGGATGAGGGAGAGGCTAGGCAACAAGATTGTGAACTAGCTGTGTGTCTCTGTTCCCTTTCTCTCGTCTCTTGCCCTCTCCTCTCCCACGGATGTTTGTTTGCCGGTCTGTATCATACATACCCGCTTATATTTGTAATATTAGATGTAATATAAATAAAAAATATACCCCATAAACTGTATAGGTAGGGAGGTAGGTAGGTAGGTAGGTAGGTAGGCAGGTAGGTATAAGACATTGGTTAGTTTGTCAGGTTCGTGAGATATGTAGTAGGGTTAGCTTTGTATATGCCCAAATCAGATAGATACCCAAGCACCGACTACAGTAGCCTCGCGCAAGTTTTCAACCCAGTAGTGTAGTATAATACGAGCAACTAGTCGCATAAAATAAGGTACACCGGCGATTGTATTGCCACCGTTGCTGATATAGAGACAAGGCCATGCTACCGGCAAGGTAGGTAGAGTTATCCTTGTTTTTCTCTTTGTCTTCCTATCTAGGTATTTATCGGACAAACTAGAAAAAGAAAAAAATAGAACAGGGGGTATCATAGTAGTTGTAATATCTTTTCCCTTTCTTTCTCGTTGGGTTTTTCTCTTTTGATGGATGCTCTCCCGAGACACTCTTATTATAGCCAGGTAGCGGGCTTTTGGAGAAGGGCATGATACCTATCTAGGTAGGTCGCTAATTTTTACTCAGCTGCGCGCCGCCTCTTTTCTTCATCGCGCTTGGCTTGCGCGGCTTTTAGTCGTGCCATGATGGGGGAAAAGTTGTTCGTGGTGGTGGCGGCGGCGGAGGAGTGGTGGTGAGAGGTATTTGTTGCTGCTGCTGCCGACGACGAAAACTTGTCTGCATCAGCTTTTGACTCTGTTGGACCCGAAGAAGAAGAAGGAGGAGGAGGAGGAGGAAGAGGAGGAGAAGGAGAAGAATATTTGGTTGTAGGTATGATGACTGGGTGTTTTTGTTTAGGCGGAGGCGGCGGCGGCGGTGGTGGTGGTGGGCTGGTCTTTTTTGACTTGGCCTTCTTCTCAGCTTTGCGCTGCTGTTTCTCCTTGATCCGTCTCTCGAGATCTGCGATCCGCTCGTCGTAGTCGTCATCTCCTCCTCCTGCTCCTCCTCCTGCTCCTCCCCCTTCGCCTGCTGCTGCTGCTGCTGCTGCTGCCGGCCCGGGCCGTTGTGCCCCCGGCTGTTCTTCTTCTGCTGCTGCTGACGAAGAGTTGTCCCTTACCGGCACTGCTGCCACTGCCTCCTTTTGCCTCTCCTTGGCCGCTTGTACCGCCTGCGCCAGCCTCTCCCGCTCCTCGGCATCCTCGCGCAGTCGTCTCAGCTGCTCCATCTTGGCGCGTCCGCGCGCAGCCATGGCCTCTCGCTCGGCGCTCGCAGCGGCCTGGACAGCGGGGTCGCCCGTAACACCCGTCTTGGCCCGCTTGGCCTCGTTCTCGCGCTGCTCGAGGTCCTCAACGAGGCGGCGGCGGCGCGACGACATCTGGTCGAGGGCGGCCTTCTTCTGCAGGACGGCGCGCATGCCGTTGCCGTAGGCCTCGCGGCTTGCCGGCGTGACGAGCACGTCGCGGGCGCGCTCGAGCCGCTCGTACACGGCCGGGTCGTAGGCGTCGCCTGTCTTGTCGGGATGCGCCGTCAGCGCCTTGCGTCGGAACGCCCGCCGGATGTCCGACTCGGAGCTGGTCGCGTCGACCGACAGCAGGCCGAAAAGGTCATCGCCGCGCGCTGCCGCGTCCCGCGCGTACGTTACGAGATCTGCGTCCATGGCGATCTGCTGTAGTTGGGGGTTTCCTTCTCCTTTGGTGGATGTGTCGGTAGGTATTTTATTGGAAGGGAGATGGAAATGGGCGTTCCAAACGAATACCACATACACTCGGTCGAGTCGTTTCTAGCTGCCGTACTCTGTATCCACTCGTCGAATTCAGATTTATCTTCCATGTAATGCGTAATTCATTTGGCTACTGTTGGCGCCAGAAGGCGTCCGGCTGAGGCTCCGTGGATCCCTACAGGCGCGCTGCAAAAGGTTTATGGTGGTGGTAAAATGGTGGTTGTTTTGGCGTGTTCGTAGGGTTAGCGGCTTGATGTGCTTGAGTATTCTAGGCCAAATGGGGTTACGTATTACATGGATAATACGTCTGAATTCAATGAGTGGATACCGTACGGCATACAGAGTAACGCATCAAGATCTTAGGGTTACAGCGGGTCGAATCACGTCAACTGGACAGTGCTAGAGGCCAACATCACAGTATTAGATCTCCAAAAAGAAAATAAAAAGGGATCGAAGGCCTGTCGCCAAAGGCGTTTAGCATCTTTAGTGCCCAGGCAAGCCCTTTGCTCAGAAACGATTCGGCTGAGAGTGTATGTGCAGTCTAAGTATGCAGTAGCCGTCCAAGCTCTTCTAAGACGGCTAGGCACTAAAACTTGAATTCCGAATTGGGCTTAAGTTCCAGTAGTTTTGTCGATTCGTTTCCTGACCCTTCCATGTCTACGTCGGAGACAATCCAAGACCAGATCAAAAAGAGGCTTCCAGCAAAAAGAAGAATATAATATAAACATGTCTGCACCTGCCTTGGTTGCAGTCTGGTATGCATCTATGCAGGGCATCCGGGATTTCAGACTGGTGACAGTGAGTTGTGTTGGCTTACAACTGTAATCTGCCCGCCTAAGCTTAGCGTGCAAACTTTATTGGTGGTTTCAGTTTCCTCTCCCTCCCCATCCTGACGCTATCAACTATTTTCAGGTCTGCTTCGATTCCCCCTCCACAACACACCCCAAAATGTCTTTCGAACTCCTGCTCAACTATAAGAGACCAGTAAATGACAGCCCGTATAATCCCACGCTGATCAAGATACAAGAGCTTCCGGTTTGATCACGGTCGCTTGTTTCGTTCAACGCAAAGACATTCAGTATGTGGCTGTCAGTCGCTGCACCAGATAATCGCCGCTATTTATGCCCTCGTACTTCTTCTCGTCCTCCGAGGCATAGGTTCCTGGGAGAGCATCGATGTGGCTCTTGAAGTTAGGATTGCAAAAGTAACTACGGCAGCATGTTGTCAGTATCTCGCAAACCACCATTCACGCACGTCACAGTACGCGACTTACGCAATGCTATAGCGGGGCGGATGCACTTCCTCGTCGGTATGAGGCGGCTCCACGACCCTGTGAATTGTGCTCTTGATGGTGTCGTTGCTCCACCTGGCTAGCAAGTCACCAGCGTTGACGACACACGTTCCTTCAATGGGCGTCGCGTCAACAAATTCGCCGCTGGGGCTCTTGACTTGCAGCCCGCCTCGAGCGTCTTGGAACAGCAGGGTGATGGAGCCATAGTCGGAATGCTCGCCCGCACGCACCTGGCCCGGGTTAATCTGGAACACCTCCTTTTTGACCTCGGGGTAGTGCAGCAGGCGCAGGGTGTTGTCGCCAACGTCGACAAAGCCGTCGAAGAAGCCCGGCGCGAGCCCCATTCCCACGGCGATTGCGCGCATCACCTCGACGTGCAACGCCTTGCACTGGTCGAAAAAGTCGGTCATAGTGCTCTTGAAGCCGACCAGCTCGCCGTGCTCGGCGGGCCACTGGTTCGGGTGTCCAGGCTCATCGTCACGCCCAATCTCAAAGCTCTCCTTAATGTCAGGTGCCGACGTGCGCACCTTCTCGACCTCATTGATGTCAGTGAGCTGCGTCACCTTTTCGCGGCCAGGCGCCGAGTAGCCACGGTTTGCTTGGGGCGTGGTCCAGCCGTGCGAGAGCTTGGTATCGAGCGGCAGCCTGAAAAACTTGGCTGAAGTGCCAAAGACGTGAGCCCTGGTCTCAGCTGTTATTGGGATGTTCTTGAGGTAGATGAAGCCGGCGGTCTGGAACCCGTTCAGGATCGCCTTGGCCGTCTCAAGCTTCTGGCCATCGTCCCCGTTCTCGAACTTGGAAAAGTCGATGAGCTGGGCACGGCGCTTCCGTGTCAGGCCGAGACGATCTTTCGTGCGCAGGTCTAGGGGAGGCTACATACCGGGATGAGGAGGCCATCAGCTTGCACTGCCGCCTTCTCCATGGTATATACAGTTCAAGCCTGGGCCTTCAACCTGTGCTGGGCAGCTTTTGAGCAGTTGAGTCGTGGCAAGTGTCGCGTGGGGCTTGGAGGGGAATGGTTCAACCTGGTATGCGATATCCGCCAAGGGAGGACACAGGAGACGACAATCAACCAACCAAGTCAAGGGCACTCAGTTGCCTGTAATGCTCATGTTCGAGGCTCCTGAAGCTGGGCGGAACGAAGCAGTCCCCAGACGAGTGATGCGCTCTCGGATGGAAGGATACAAGTTGCCTCCCCCGTAACTTGCTTGCCAAGATAGATTGTTGATCTGCGCCTGCTTGATGGCGTATCTCAGAGACACTGAGACCACCACCTTCTCAAAGCTGATAAGCTCTGTAATGGCTTCTGCTTGCCCCTGTCGCGATAAGCCGTTGGAGTGCGGGGAGGGGTACAGTTTACGGAGTTTGGATGCATGCAGCTGATACCACTTGGCACGTGCGTCAACCTGCCGCCTTCTTGCCAAAGACGCTCCCTCCATTCCGATGTGTAACCCGAGTGCTCGTATTTTATTCCCCTTGATTTCAAAGGGGCGAGAGGGGTTAAAGAAAGGTAAAGGCCTGCTGTACAGGTATTGTGATGGTGCCGACAACTACACGTGTAGGTTGTTATCTCTTTGAGCAATCAAGTCTGAGGTTTGGGTTTGATCGGATGGGATTGGTACCTGGATATTTAGTTACCTACCTAGGCAGCTTGAACAACCCAAGATTAGGCTAGCCAGTATGGGCGCCTAAGATAGGTAGTATCAGTATACTCCTAGGAAGAAAGGCGCTTCCGAGAGACATTGACCAAATCAGCGTGACGCCGGTTCAACGAATTGAACAGCCATGCATGACAGCGAGTCTAGCGATAGGAGGTGGGTAGCCCAAAAGCGGCAGGCACGACGCCGACATGCATTAGGTAAGGTCAACACCAATCTTGCCTTGTGTTCCTGAGGAGGGGGTCGTACTTACCTCCCTTAGCTAGGTAGGTACTTACGTGACTACACTGATCATTGCTTCCGCATCAGAGCCCTTCATTCAACACTTACGCAGCTCACCGTATTGAGGCGGCCAGCTAGGTAGCCGACATGGCCCAACCATCGCCATCACCGTTTTCTAAGGGCAAGGTTGTCGACGTGCACACGCACATGTACCCCCCTGAATATGTAAAGATCCTCGAGTCTCGCACCACAATCCCTCTCGTGCGGAGCTTTTCGTCCGCCTCAGACCCCCGCCTGATCCTCCTCGAGGCCGAAGTCCCGCTCCTTGACTCCTCTGCTGCCGCATCCTCGGCCGACTCCGGCTCCGACTCCGGCCCCAGCTCCAGCTCCAGCTCTAGCGCCGTACTCCCGGGCCGGCCCCTGACGCAGCACTACTCGTCACTGTCCCAGAAAATCCACTTCATGGACACGCACGGCATCGACATCTCCGTCCTCTCCCTGGCGAACCCGTGGCTCGATTTCCTGCCCGCCGAGTCCGCGGGGCCTATCGCCCACTCCATCAACTCGGAGTTCTCGGCCATGTGCGCCGCTGTCCCGGGTCGCCTATTCTTCTTCGCCGCCCTCCCGCTCACGTCCCCGCAGCCCACCATCCTCTCGGCCATCGCGCACGCGGCATCCCTCCCCTTCTGCCGCGGCGTCATCCTCGGCACGTCCGGGCTCGGCGCGGGTCTCGACGACCCGGCCCTGCTCCCCATCTTCTCCGCGCTCGCCGCGTCCAGCCTCACCGTCTTCCTGCACCCGCACTACGGCCTCCCCAACGCCGTCTGGGGCCCGCGCGCGGCCGAGAACTACGGCCACGTCCTCCCGCTAGCCCTCGGCTTCCCCATGGAGACCACCATCGCCGTGACGCGCATGTTCCTCGCCGCCGTGTTCGACACCGTGCCCTGCCTGCAGCTCCTGCTCGCCCACAGTGGCGGCACCCTTCCCTTCTTGGCCGGCCGGATCGAGTCCTGCATCGCCCACGACGGATACCTCTTGCGCGCCGGCAAGCTCGCGCCGCAGAGAAAGACGCTCTGGGAGGTGCTCCAGACCCAGATCTACCTCGACGCTGTGGTGTACTCGGATGTCGGGATCGCCGCCGCGGTTGCTGCCACTTCTTCTTCTTCTTCCGGACGAGCGGAAGGGGGGAAAGGAGAGGATAGATTGATATTCGGCACGGACCATCCCTTCTTCCCCCCGCTCGAGACAGGTGAGCACGGCCAGTGGGAGAGCGTGAGTCTGAATGTCGCGGCCGTGAAGAAGGCGCTGGGTGAGGGAACTGAGGCCGCCGAGAAGGTGATGGGTGGGAATGCGGTAAGGGTGTTGAGGTTATATCAGGACGAGAAGGAGAAATGAGGCGACGAACTTGGATAGAGCACTCAGAGAGAGATGTATATGGAATCTTTTCCCCCCTGCTATATCTTCTCTCTCCAGCTATATACTATACCCGCGGAGTTAACAGTCGTAGCTATGGGACAGATTTGATATAATGATCATGCGCAGGTAGTCAGTCGCGTTTTCTTCGTGTAAGCACGATATATGATTTTTTTTTCAATTCTTGACGCCAAAAAAGGGGTAGCACACATTGTTTGTTCATCTATGCCGTTGCATCCCAAGTAACGTCATTGCTTACCACCTATTATTTTGAACAACTGCATCGGCCATGCCTGCCTGCCTGCCTCAATGTAGATTACTTGCACCAGTACTAAAGAGCAGCTTACCGTATCCGCAGCTTCTGCTTCGTCCGCTTCCTCTTACCGCCAACCTCTCTCTCCTCCTCCACCTCCAACAGCGCCTCGCGCTTCTTCTCGCCCACCAACTTGAGCGCATCACGCACGACGCGAGACTCAAGATTCACGCCCTCTTCCTGCCAGGGCTCCAGCTGCCTGCCAACGCGCTGCTCGATGGCCAAGACGAGGTCAACATCGCGCTGGCCCACAAACGTCACGGCGTCGCCTTTGCGGCCCGCACGAGCCGTACGGCCGACGCGGTGGATGTAGTCGTCGGGGTCGCGGGGGATGTCGTAGTTGATGACGAGCTTGACCTCTGGGATGTCGAGACCACGGGCGGCCACGTCGGTGGCGACCAGGATGCGGGCGGCCGAGGCGCGGAAGCGGCCGAGGTTGTCGACGCGCTGGCGCTGGGGCAGCTTGGAGTGCAGGGCGGTCACGCGGTGGTCGAGCAGACGGAGCAGATGGTGCAGGTAGTCGGCCGTCGACGTGCGGTTGCAGAAGATGATAAGGGACTTGTCGACGTTGGCGGGCGTCAGTAGGAACATGTGTAGGTAGTGCTCGCGGTGCGTGACGGGCACCTGGAGGTGCATCTGGTTCAACGTGGCCGGGATGGCGGCTGACTCGGTGTCGACCTCGCACACGAACACGGGCTCCTGTCCGGGTTTCCGTGGCATGTTCTTGAGCGCCCGCACCTCGGGCGTGATGGTGGCGGTGAACAGGAGGGTCTGGCGGGCCGAGGGAGGGGGCAGCACGCTCAGGCACTCCTCCACGTCCGACAGCATGCTGCCGATGCCGCTGCCGGCCGACAGCAGCCGATCGGCCTCGTCGAGCACGACAAAGCGGACCCGCTTGAGCCCGCAGATGGTGTCCTCGCCCGACGTGCGGATGTGGTCCGCCAGGCGGCCAGGGGTCGCGATAACAACGTGCGGCCGCTGGGCCAGGGCAATGGCCTGCGGCCGCATGTCTGAGCCACCCGTGATGAGGGTGGCCTTGAGCGACTGCGGCGACGAGATGGCCTTGAACTGTTCGAATATTTGCAGGGCCAGCTCTCTGGAGGCAACCTGTCAGTACAAAATGAATTTCGCGTGCGCTGCTTCAGTGAGAACATACCGGGTAGGGGTGAGTATCAAGGCGAAGATGGCCGAAGGGTTCTCGGCCCATCGCTGCAAGATGGGAACGGCGAAGGCCACCGTCTTTCCAGAACCAGTCCTGCTGCCTCCGATACAGTCTCTCCCGGCAAGTATCATGGGGATGGTCTGCTTCTGGATCGCCGTGGGCCGCTTGATAGCCATGTTGGCCAGGGCCTGAACCAGCCACAGGTTGACGTTGAGCGACTCGAACTTTGTGTTGGCATCAGTCGGGGCAAGGACTCTCCTTGAAGCCGTGACCGAGTCTGAGGTCTGGGCAATCTCTTGCCTCTGGGTCGCTGGCTCTGGGCCACGTCTTATGCGTGACGGGACACTGATGACAGACTTCAGCTTGGGCTCCGGATCATGGGCAGCCTGGGAAGAAGTCCGCCGGCGTTTCCTGGGGCTGGCATTGTCTAGCAGGTCTGAGTCCGTGTCTGAATCCGAACCTGCATTGGAGTCGGAGTCTGAGCTGGACATGACACTCTGGCTCTCACCGTCTGGCGAGTCGTCTTCCTCTGCCACATCTGAGCCTTCCATAGAGAGTTCACTTTCTTCTTCAGGAGCAACCGACTTCGCCTCCGCCTTGGCGGTCATGCTGGCTTTTTTTACAGGCGCGGCCGACGGCATCGTCGGGAATATGTGCGTCTTCCCGGGTTTCTAGCCCAAGACTACCCTCCTTTTCAGTGCCTACAAGCCAGTGCTGGAAGTAAATGTGATGAGGCTTTGACGTAGCCTCGGCGGTGCTTCAGATCAGGGCCGAGTGAGTTGTTGGTTCGATATCATGCGGCGCCGACGTTTTGATGCTCCAATGTTGCTGCCATATAAAAATTTACGATTTACGGATAACAATCAGATAACTTTAAAGTGGGGCATTGTCGCCCCGCTTTCTATCCTTTACTTCCATGGGATGATCTTTAAAGGTCACGATCGTAACGTGCACTTCTTTACCTACAATTCTCCTCCAAGGCTGAGGATAGTTGAAAGTTCCTAACACGGCCGATGCGTTGAAAGGAACATATTGTAGACATATGCATATTTCTAGGTGTCCTTTTCCAAAATCTTTCCATTGCAAAGCTCTCCAACACATCGCCTCGTAGAAAACTTGCACGAACAGGTCTAGGGAGCCTGGCAAGCTTGGCTTGTGGCCCCTGCAGCCTGCCCTGAAGCCGGCCAAGAATTCGAAACGCAAGCACGCGGCGAGGTTACCAGTCTAGAGAAACAACGACGCATTTTTGGGCGCTTAGCCGTCGAGGCGCTGCATTTGGGTTCAGCCATGGGCGCTTGGGAGAATCCCCGGCTGTTGATCTCTGGGTCCATCCGTGGCTGGCTGGCTGGCTGGCTTGTCCTTGATGTCGTCCAGTGGGGCATGACGGTTGATGAAATTGGAATCGTCCTGACTTCCCTGCAGACGGGCACGCCGCCACGGTATGGGTTGTCCATCATCGACGCACTGTGCCTCCAGCGCGCCGAGTTGCGCTTACGCTCTCCAATGGTGACCAACAGGAACGCTTGGAGACTTTCTCCTTGGAATCATCAAGTCTTCGACCTGCATTGAGAGCGGGACATTGTCTGTCGTCCTCCTCGGCATTGGCTCAAGGCCTTAGCCAGTCGAGAAATGCCGAGGGGCGCAGACTTATGACTTGTCGTCGCTCCATGTGTGACAAACGAACCACATTGCAGCGATCAGACCTGGACAGGCAACCGTAAGCGGCCGCTGATTGGTGTCACTGACTGGTATCCTCTTGCTGGCCGTTAGAAGGGCTTGTCTGATCATCACGAAGTCATCGCAATATGAGGGGGGTTAAACACGTTGTGCTGGTGTAATGGGCGGGCTGGACCTCTGTATGGTGGCCTCGCCTTGGACCCCAAACGCCCCCAATCAGCCAAGTCGTCAGCATCAGGATCCAGGAACGACGAACACACCCCCAGGTCTGGCCTGATCTCCACATACGGCACAGTGCCGAATTCCGGCAGGGGGTTCTTCCTGACAATTTTGACATCTTCTGGGGAGGAAAGAGGGCTGGATCACTGACAGCTTCAGCGTTCAAAGAAAGTGAATGATCTCAGCTTCGGAGAATGCCTCTCCATGTATCAGTATAACAGGTTATTCGTCCAGTATACTGTGTAAACCTGTGCGATGGGCAAGCAGATGCACAGGATGAAACAGATGGGGCTGCCATGAACCCTGCAACCGACAAAGGCAGTTTCCCTCGATTGCCCTGTGGGCGTGGCGGGCAGTGAGAGCGTTGGGGTCCCCTTGCCAGCTTCCCCTCCCTTGCAGCAAGCCAGCCAAACCCAGGTCCAGTTTGCTGGCCACCCAAGCCATCTGGAGGCACGATGGATCCTCCTCTCGATCCGAAGTGAAGAAAGCGTGAGGCTGCACTGCTGTAAAATCTCACTTGGACTTCTGGTTTGCTTCCGCCTTTCTGCCGTTGGCTCTTGCTGCATTCTGGTAAGATGAGGGCAGGAGCCACCGGCGCCAATCCACCTCTAGTGTAGAGCTTCCAGGATAATAATTTTGACCTGGCTGCTGTGCTGGTGCTTGGACTGTCACTCCCAGTGCACCCTCGAGCACCAATCAGGCAAGTTCCAAGGTACACTAGGTACCTACCTTCCTAGCCCAGTGCCTTCCTGAGTTCACAGACCAAGGTCTCTGCTCCCGCAGCCCCGCCTTTCAGGGCCTACCCAGGTGCCCTGGCCCATCACATTGGCCCATCAGCAATCAGTCGCCCCAAGCGGCGCCAGAGCCTGCCAGAGCCTGCCAGAGCCGGGCCTGTCGGGCGCCTCGCTGCGGGGTGTGGTGCGTATGCGCCTTGCTCGGGTCTGCGTCTTGAGGGGGTCGAGAGGGTCTGTTATGTAAGGAGGGGCGGGAGAGGTTCCAACTTCCCAAGCAGTGCTCGAACCGGGCACCTCCCTGGACGTCCCACGCATCCATTGTCTGTCGGACGACCTACTTGCAGACTGCCACCTGCCGCCTGCCGCCTGCCACTGCTTTACTCCTCCTTCATTGACGAAGAGCACTCGTACTCGTTAGGCGAACAAAGTCGTTGAGTTCTGGAACTTGGAGTGCAACTAACCGAAGTGCCCCGCGCAACAACGCCAGCCTTCTTCTGCCTTCCAGCTTCCCAACCCCATATCATCCGTCCCTCACCCCAAATCGTCCCACCGCACACCTTATATCCCGTTGTAACGCACGACGCTCGCCATTGTTTATCGTCGCTGTCGCTGCTGTCTGACGGCAATCTAGTTCGAGGTCACTGCCTCGGGGATTTGCCTGTCAGACTCGACGTTGCCTCCTTTCGGCCCTATTAGCTCAGCTCAGCATCTGTTGGGTCACCGCCGTTCCTGGCCGTCTCGCGTCAGTCGTCTACATTCCCGCCGGCTTGCTGTCGCCCGCCAGCGGTGGTAGCTATAGAGAGACCGGCAAGCAGCAGTCAGAGTTACCGCCTTCATTTTGAAAGCTCAAACTTACAACACAAACCAATGGTGGATTACGAGAACCAGAGCAGCGACGCTGCTGCACCTCGTGTTGCTGTAAGATTTTATCTCGCATTTGCCTCTGTGTGCTTTTATTTGCCCTGGTCTCCTCGCGCAGCCTCTACCCATCTCTTCCGCCTTTTTGTGGTCGGGTGACAGCCCCAGATTGCTGCTCCTAATGTCTGTACATGTCTGTTCTGTGTCACTAGAAATATGTGCATACGAGTTTGTCGCTAACAGATTCTCGATGAAGGCCTCAAACCCTACCTTCGAAGTCTCACATCAAGTTATCCCTCCCGCTCCCCCAATGTCGGCCCCCGTACCCCTTCTCCGTCCGGCCATTCCCGGGTCCCGCCCTGGTCGGGCACCCCGTCTCGGCCTCGCCATTCCCCCGTCTCCCAACAACAAGCCTGTTGGCAACTCGGCACCCGGCCTGGGACGCCCGGCCCTTCCTACTCTACATCTCGCCACTCCAAAGGGCAGCTCAGTGGTGCCTCACGAACATCATCCTGGAAGGATTAACACCCAGAACCAGAGTGCAAGTGGCGGGAGCGAGAGCAGTGCCGCCCACAGTAGGAGCGGCAGCTTCGGGCCCCTCGACGGCCGCGCCAGCAACCCCACGAGCGCTGGGTCTCAGTACAGTGCTCTCTCTTTTGCTAGTCAATATGGCATCGGATCACAACGACCACACGGGACACCCGATCCCGTCTCTGCCGTCGGGTCGCTCTACTCAAATGCAAGCGAGGCTGGCGGTGTGGGGATGGAGCGTGAGGGCAGTTTGCACGGATTGGAGAATTTTGACAAGCTTAGTATAGAAAAGGCGATGACACTGGATGTTGAAGACTTAGACGACGACGGATGGCGGATTGCCAGCATGGAAAGGAGGATTGTTGAGCTAGGCAGTCTTGGTGAGGGTGCTGGAGGGGCGGTGACAAGGTGTAAGCTGAACGGCGGCACTACCGTGTTTGCCCTCAAGGTGAGAGCTACCATCCCAAGAACATCGGTGTATTGAAAGGGAAAGCTAATATCACTGCCAGATAATCACAACAAATCCAGATCCCGATGTGAAGAAACAGATCGTTCGCGAGCTTGGATTCAACAAAAACTGCGCGTCGGACCACATCTGCCGGTATTACGGAGCCTTCGTTGATCCGTCGACGTCCACGATCTCCATCGCAATGGAGTTTTGCGAGGGCGGGTCGCTAGACAGCATCTACAAAGAGGTTAAGCGGCTCGGCGGCCGCACCGGCGAGAAGGTGCTGGGTAAAATTGCCGAGGGCGTGCTTCACGGCTTGACCTATCTCCACAGCAAGAAGATCATCCACCGCGATATCAAACCCAGCAACATCCTCCTCTGCCGCAACGGCGATGTCAAGCTGTGTGACTTTGGCGTTTCGGGTGACTTCGGCACCAAGGGCGAGGCCAACACATTTATCGGCACCAGCTATTATATGGCACCGGAGCGAATTACTGGCCAGTCATACACCATCACGTCGGATGTCTGGTCCACCGGCGTCACGCTCCTCGAGGTTGCGCAGCACCGCTTTCCCTTCCCCGCCGACGGAACTGAGATGCAGCCTCGTGCGGGCCTCATCGACCTCCTAACATATATCGTTCGCCAGCCCATTCCCAAGCTTAAGGACGAGCCCGAGGCAAATATATTCTGGAGCGAGAGCTTTAAGTACTTTATCGAGTGCTGGTATGTCTCCTCTTTTTTCTAATCTCTGAGTCCGTCTTATATTGAAACTGACTTCTGGTGCACAGCCTTGAGAAAGAGCCCAACCGCCGAGCAAGCCCGTGGCGTATGCTTGAGCATCCGTGGATGGTGGAGATGCGCCAAAAGCGCGTAAATATGGGCCGCTATCTCTCACAGGTCTGGGGCTGGGATCAAGAGCCTCAAGATCAGGCACGTCAACAACCGGCGTAGCGCCCCGGGCGCAGACGACGAACCGGAACCGATCCGGCTATACTCAGACCTGGGACCCAGTTCATGCATCGTTCCTTGTTAGAAAGGTACAGCAGATACCCGTTGCCGCAGCCATGAACACGAGCCACAAGACCATTGATGGTTACAAACCCAGTCATTGTTTTTGACACCATATCAGCAGTAATAGCAACAGCAATAGCGTCATTTAGCAAAGGAATTGAACGCAAAAGAGCCGCCACGTTTCTCCTTTGAAAATTTCGGTACCAGATGGCTGTGAAGACGAGCGAAGTGGCACGACCGCTTGCTATGGAAACGATATTTTGAATAGCTGAATGAATGAGATTCAAGCTCCGACTTGAAATCACATAACGTCAGGGAATATAGCAGAACTGTGCTTTATGTCAAGGTGCCACCGCGGTGAAATCAAGTACCAGAAGAAGAGTTTTATGAAATTTTTTTCAGAGGAAGAGATACCATTACTCATTTTTTTTTTCCGTCGTTGTTTCCTTTCTTTGGTATAGGAATTATGACTATTATTATTACTCATATTTTTGGTGTGGGACCAAGAGCTGGAGCTCTTATAGTATCAACGAATTTCATTTGCAAAGCGGGCAGCTTTGAAACAAGTACATTTATCATTCAAGCATTACTTCGGGTGCTCATTATGGTTAATTTGACAATGGATATATGAAAGGCACAAAGAACGAACAATAAGTGCGTATCGTAGTTGGTTTCTTAGTTGTCACTCAGCGTGTTTTGATTATCATGTTGTGATACTGCAACTGACTGTCTGTGACATCACGTTATCGCGTTTGGAAATAAACCTGGGCGGGAAGAGAAAATGGTGACAATCAGGTGTGGGTTCACATCAACTTCCCGGGACAGCACCACAGTTGAAACCGAAGTTTGTTGAACAGATCATTTCGTACCTAAAGTATCTACTTATCGTCAAGGGGTATCTCTGAAAGGCCACCGTCCCTCCATTGTATCGCTCCCCCTTTATACCTAACGCCACCGAAGAGCAATTATGCACGAATGAGAAGATCTACATAAATGTGGAAAACCGTCAACTTTTGAATGCCCTGTATCCATCGCCATGTGAGACGCTCACCAAAGAACATACCACCGAGAAGATGCCAAATGCAAATCCATCCCAACCTATTCCCCAAGCAGATAAAAAGTGTGGACCGCTCCCGTCATACAGTCCAACAAAGAACGCGTAAGTGTAGCGCGAAGTATTCGGTGCTGCACATGGGTGCTCAAGAAGACAACAGCTCCTCAGTGGAAAAGCTCGCCAAAATGAGCCGGCAGTTCCGGATCGCAATGATCTTGTGATGACAACGCCAATATGGGACAAGGCTCTGCAGCCGAGAAGATGTGAAGAAAAAGAGTCGACAAATCTGAGAAGTTCGTCTACGCGAATCGAAAGAAAAATAGGGATACGTGAATATCGAGTGTGGCTAGTATAGTGCCGTAAGGGTCGAACTGTCCGGCAAAATGGCAGCAGTTATCCTCAACAATCCTTCCAGACCCAACTGGAAAGCATCCGGAAGGTATCCATAGGTAGTAGCGGTGAGTAAAAAGCCAGCGGGAGCTTCATCTGACAGTGCCACTTAGGCCTCAACATTGGTGCCCATAAGCTCTCGGAGGACAATTGTGGCGTAGTTACTGGTCTTGAGCTGGAACTTCAGAATGACAGCGACTTTGTTGGCCTTTGGATTATCGTCGACATCGTTTGCCTCGCTCGGTGCAACAATCGGGTTCGTCGACGCAGTGCGGAATGTGGGGACCTCGATGCCGCATACTTTCGTCTCGTCGACTGGGGAAGGGCTACGACTGGTAGTCTTGCGATTGCTGACGCTTTCAACGACCTTGGTGTCGTCATTGCTGGGGGCTGCGTTAGAAATTGTGGGCATGTTGTTCCCATACCAGTTATACTTGTCGTCCGAGGGTTGCTCAGTCTCGACACTGGCGACGATGTCGACCTTCATCTCTTTTTTCAAGGTTTTCTCAAAGTCGATTTTTGGGCGAGGGGCTTGGCCAATGGACTCATAATACGCCTCCGACAGGCTCTTGGGGGCTGCAATCACAGCATTCAGGGGGATTGAAGCCTCGGCATCCTCGATCTTGATGGGCGGCAGCCCAACCTCAACGGGAGAATGTGCTTTGGTCACAAGATGGCCTTCCTCGGTCTTGACCTGGTGGTGCCGCGCGAGCTTAACGCGCTTCGAGTCGCCATCAATGCCAGTTTGGACCCATGTCTCATTGGTAGTAGTCGTGCCTTCGGAAGCAGGTTCTTGGGATGCCTTCCGGCGGCGGTCAGTGGCCATTGCGCTATCCCACGTAGAAGCATTGTCCGCGAAGTGGTTCCACTTGGCGACTGCTGGGTATTTGCGCTCAGCGCGGACTTTTTGCTTCTCGAGCTTTTTTTTATGGTTACAGAAGTCAAGATCGGTGGGATACATCTGCTGTGTGTCATCAGAATATCGGCGAATGCAATACTCCGGCTCGACGATGAAGCGTCCGAGGATGTGACGGTAGTTGCCGCTCAAACTAAACTCCTTATGGCGACGACGCATTTCGTAGGGGTCCAGGCCGCCATTCTCCTCCTTTCTCATGAAAGTGGCGTACTCGTCGCCGATATCATTCCGTGGGTACATGACATCGAAGCCAGGTGTGGGCATGACAACATCAAAGATGGTATACTTGCAGTTGGCCACATCTGCGGCGGTCAGTGCATAAGCCTGAGCGTAGAAGTCGTCAATATCACTTCCAGGCTCAGATACGGCCTCGCCGTCGAGAACAGCCACGGTGCCATCGATATTGAACTTGTCCTCCGGAAGGACCACCAAGTCACCCTCCACAACCCGGTCACCATACTTCGCCCAGCGGTGGGAGACCATGTGGTTCCAGACAAAGGACTGATAGGCATGGATATACATCATACGCATGCCACGAGTGATGCTCAGAATAGCACCCATGTAGTCCTTAGGGTTTCTACCAAGATGTCGAATGATGGCGAACTCGGAGCTGAATCGTTTGGGGAGCAACTCCAGAGCCTTGTCTGCGTTCTTTGTTGCCTTCCAAGTCGTAATGGCGCGAGCGCGATTCAGATCGTCACGGTTATTATCAAAACCGTTGCCGTTAGTTTGGTTCTTGGGGGCATTGTTGAGGACGTCTTGGAGTAAATTGTCATCAACATGCAGGATGTCATCGATGGCACCCTCGTAGTCGCCCTTCAGTATTTCCATTCCAAGAAGATGAGTTCCAATCGAGTGTGTGCCAAAACGCTGAAGACCGAAGTAGTTGATATAACCGTGATGCTTGAGATAAGCGAGGCCGCACTCGAGAGACTGTTGGATTGATCGCATTCGCCGCTCAACAGAAAGCTCGGCGCCGCCTCCAAGGGGCAGACAGTTCTTGAGTGTGATGATGAACTCGTTACCGCCATGCTGGCCGAGCTGGAGCGGTTGCTGCTCATATGAAAAATCCCCAATCTTCACATTGGGGAGTCGAGAGTTCAGCCAGATCATGTTGGATGACCGTTGCCGGAAGACGCTGACCCGCTGCACAGTGGCGGCACGGCGATCCTTGGTGCCGGCAAATCCAAAGTTCGAGGCCTTGACCTTCAAAAGGCGTGCTATGGTGTTGATGGCGTCCATGGTATCCTTGTTCTCCTTGTACAGGGTGAAATGAAGATAATCGCCGCCAAGCTTGGCGAAGCTCAGACCATTCTCTCTCGAGTTCCGGCCACCTTGCTCACGGCGCTGGTCACGACCTCCACGACCTTTGCCTTTGCCTTGGTTTTGGCCTTGCTTGCGGATGTTTGTTGCCCACCGCGCGCCTGACGCAGTAATGACGCCAAAGGCATCAGCAACAGTTTCGATGCGGCCACCAAAAATTCGACGGATTTCCTGTGATGTGTCAGCCAGAAGTCGCCTACGACAGAGAGACGAGTTTATCATACCTGATGAACTTTGCCACGTTCTGCTCTATCGGCAATTGTCTCAAAAATCACATTCCGCTCGTCGGCCGGCAGTTGCTTCTTGGCCTGAATGTTTTCATCAAGCTCAAGCAGCTTCGCGGCGACATGCTCTTGGATCAAGCTCGCGAGGGCGACGCGATCGTTGTCAGCGACTGGCTGGATGGGCGTGCTCGTTATCACCACCGGCTTAACAAAAGGGACAGGTGTCGGCTTGGGTGCATTGGGGTGAGTGAAGTTGCGGGCCTGCAACAGGGTTAGAAATTGTCCCAGTCTAGGGACATGAGCATTTGAGCTAACCTGCTGCTCTGCAGCCTCGTCAACATCGTAGTCTTCAAGATGGATGACAGAACCATCCTTCCGAATCTCGTAAACAAGAAAGTCCGTGTATCTACAGGCCGAGTTAGTGTCTCGTTTTGTCTGCAAGAAAAAAAAGTGATATGAGGGTGATCGCAAAATCATTTGCGGGCGTGTGGGGCATGATGGATGAGTCTGAGGGGAGGGGAAGATAAAACCCAGAATTGACTTACCGCTTGCGAACATCGCCAGTCCAGCAGAAGTTGATGGGCGAAGAGCGTAAAGCGATGCCGAGACTCTTTTCGGTTTCGGCGCGGACGGCGGGCACATGTGTGCTCTGGCGATGAGACATCTTGAACTGAGCCGAGTGCAGCGCGATGATAAAAAAAAGCGAGTTGCGCGTGGAAACAGAAAGAAATCGGTGCAAGATAGAGACACAAGATGAAGGTGAGGGTCAGGGCAGGGTAGTGTGGTGCCAAGGACTTGCGGCTAGTCGACACGATGAATGCCGACCGAGAAGAAAGTTTCGAAAGAGAAGAGGGAAGAGGGTGAAGGTGCTGCAGCCCAAAGGCTGGTATCTGGAAAATTGGGTACTCCTAGCGGAAGAAGTGCAATTCGAGAGCACTTTCAGAGAGACGATTGGTCGAAGCGAGGGAAAGAGGGTTGAGGACGAAAAAGTCGTTGGCCCCGAAGAGGTCGTCGAGGTCCTTGTCGATGCAGCTTTGGCGGCAGAATCGCGGGGCAAACACTACGTACCCTTCACCGCCCTGTCGGCTAGCCAATCCACTGCTTTTCAAGCCTCTGATTGGACGGACATTCAACGCTGAGAGGGGGGGGGCGGGGGTGAGTTAGGATGCCCCACACTACAACTTTCCCTCTTCGATCTAACATCAGAACATCCTGTCTACTGTCTTGTAACGAATGGGCATTGGTTTACCGCTCACATCAGCTAGACTCATCAATGGATCAATTGGCTCGAGGTGGATTATGATTGTATTAAAGACTACTGCAGCCTGTCTCACTGGCGCCTTGCCAAAGTGTTTATCATCTTTGCTCCCATATCAACCATCACCATCTCCCACACCGCAAACTTCCTTCACCGTGACGAACGTGTTACAAGAAACGCGAAACGCACGCCACCGGGCATCACTTCATCGTCAATTGAAGTCGGACTCCTTCGGAAATGGGAAAGTCCAGATCCCGTGGGGAACAGTGGCTCCGTGAACGCCTGCAAATTTGGTTAGCTCCATCCACGGAACTCAAGACCGATAGAAGAAAGTTGCCATTACACTCTTGAACGTTGTATCGGTAGCACTTGAATTTTACCACCGTATTGCATGGAACATTGAATGAATACGAGCAGAAGCCTGCGCTGATCAGGCCGCCATAGCAATGACGGCAGCTTTTCTCGGTTTGCGGGCCACTGCAATGGCTGCAGCTGATTTCCCATGGCCTAACCAAGGGGTGATTGACCCATGCCGCTATCTTGCCCGCTTCATCGAGAGGGTGGGCAAACGCAGTTGTAGCGATTGTGAACAGGAGAATGCCGATGGTGGAAAGCATGTCGACTCCTGTTGGTCAATGGGGAACGAAACCCTTTGGAGCAGACTGAAGGAGGTGGTATCAGTCGGCCTCCCAAGGAGGAATGATGCTCTTGGTAGAGAGTATATGCTGGAAAACTTTTACTTTTTCAATGCTGTAGAAAGCAGATCAAGGTCGCGGTCGAAAGAATGATGATGATGACGGAGCACAAGATCGAAAGGTGGAAAATAAAAGAGTTCTATTTAAAAGAGTTTGCCTAAGGTTGGGGGCAGATGAACTCCTTCCCAATGCCAGAAAATTATCTTGGTTCTTGCCATAGATTCTGCAGAAAAGGTAAGGCCGACAAGTCATAAGGTTGGCTCTGAAGGAAACCGCGCCATCTAGATTTCTGCCGACTAGGTACGGAAGCTGATGGCGCTTTCACCTGAATTGTCTGTAGGAAGAAGGAACTATTCGTGCCTTCTAACAAACGGCTGCAACTTCCAAGTTAAAAGGAGTTCTGAGGCAAAAACTACTGTCAACTGATGTTGGTCAAGATGAGGATTCTGGGAGTGAGATTGTCTATAGGCAGTCGGTGTCTTCTGCAGTGTTGATGCTCCTAGCGTCCAAAGGAGGCTATTTCAAAGATTTCCAATATACGGAGTGCGGGAGACTGCCTCCTCGCTAAGGAAGTATGATGACTTCTTCCAAACCCTTTCAATGACATGTTCCAAAGGGGACATAGGACATCTAACGGCTGTATCTGCCATTTCGTGGACTTAAGACGACTCTAACGTGCAAGAACCACCCATGTAGGGGTAAAACAAACGTGGTGGAAAGCACATATCTTAGTCTGTTTGACCATTTCCTCAGTGGCAGACGTCAATGTTGAAAAGATCCAGACTTACCCCAGCGCCCACGACTCATTCTCTTGCGCCTCGAAACACATTCCCTGCTTCCTTGGGAGGGGGGAGCGATCGACGAGCTAGTAGTTGTGTAACGAGGAGGGAAAGGGGTGGATAGGCACATCTGAGTTTGGCAACTGCGGCTCGGGAAGATCTTCAAGCTGCCGTTCTCAGGCTGCACAAGACATCAGACGATGCATCTCACACGAACCCATGATGGGATGGTGGAATGAGAGGAATGAAGAAGCATACTTTGGCGCTCGTCCATAGCTGCATGTGTATCGTCCGTATTCAAGAATGATGTGGAAACCCCCCAGATTGCGACTTCCTCCAACCTCAGTCTACCGTAGTCGCTCCCTTGATAAAAAGTTGCCCAAAAAAGTTCTGAACAGAGAAGATACCTCAAAGGGAGCAAATGGGAGCTGGAGGGCTAAATTCCAGGCGGCTGGATGTGAAGCAGAGGCTGTCAGAGTCTGTTCGCCTGGTGGACCCCAAAATCATGCATTGATGGCCGTAGCGTTCCCGACCCAGCTTTTTTGGCCCATTCTTCTGTCACGGGAACCAACCAGGAAGGCGTCGGCAAGGAAATGACCGTGATCCGTTGTCTAGGTCTGCCTCTGGACTGCTATTATCAGATGAGGCAGTGTCTGATTGGATGTTGACGCCTCATACATCTCTGAGCCCACCATCTCATAAAAATGGAAAGGGCAACAACGCGGAATTGGCATTGCAAGTCTAATCAAAGCTGCCAAGTCTCCCCTCTCGAGCAACACCGATGCGCACCGACGTAGAACAATGGCGCCCATCCGCGCCGGAAGAAGACGATGTAGTATTCGAACCGGAGGCTCACAACTATAAGGCAACCCCACGATCGTCGTGATGCTGATCCTTGCTGCGTCGGGCTTCCCTGTCTGGAGCCTAGACTCTGCCCGTCAGGCGCGCATGAACAACGAGGGAGTCGAAGAAGTGCATTGCGACTGGCTACAGGGTCTGAGCAGGAGAACATATTCTTTTGCTGATTTGCAGAGCCGAGAAATAAGACGCGGCGTGGTGCCAGGCCCAAGGAAGACCCCCATCGGGTACCGTGTTTCAAGTTCTGAGCATGTGTGCCAAGACATCCGGATACCTGCAACTCTGCCTGAAGCCGTCCTCATGTTGGGGTTGAGTAGCCGCATGTACGGAATATAAGATAAACGGAAGGCCGCCCAGCCCTTTCTGGAAACTTTGGGCTCCTCGCTTTCCTGGCAGCTTCACAAACACCATATTCGTCTCACATCACATAACACCCCGGCCAGCCATTCGAAGAACAGTGTGTCTGTAACTTATTTTCTGGTTTCCTATCCGAAGCCCAACTAAAGCTTGGCTCTGGTTGTCTTCCTTATCGATAACAACTACCTACCGCAGCCGACAGTTAATCGGCAACTCGGGGTTCGAACTACCTCTACTGGACACGCTAACTGAGGGGTGCTAGCATGTCTGGAGTGGGGCCTGACAGCCCTAGCGGGCCGGTGGTAGTGGCAGCGCTTGCATCTCTGCCGCCCACTCTGCCCAGCAACAACACAGGCGAGAAGTTCCCGGACCTGGATGATTGTTTACATCAAGACGGCCCCGACAGCATCCAAAACCGCCACCAGCTCACCCACACGTGTGCCGCACTTGGCCGCCCACCATCACTTTCGATCCAATCGGCTGCATCCACGTCATCATCATCATCATCATCATCATCAACCTGGTCGTCGCCAGATAAAGACACAGTCTTCGACTCCCGCCGATCATCGGTCATCAGCAGCGCCTCATCGCTGAGCAGCAGCTCCCCTTCACAGTGCCAGGCCCAGACCCCCTTTCACTACACTCCGGCCAGCACCAGGAACGCCTCCACTCCTCGCAACCGTCGGGACGCCAAGCAGTTGCATGCCGCTCGTCTGTCGCGGTCAGGCTCCACAAGCCTCGCTCTCGCCACCTTGAAGAAGGAGGGACCGAAGCGTAGTAGGTTCCAGAGGGGCTCCAACCCCGCCGACGCCCTCGCAGCCACCGAGCCGCCCCACGAGCAGGGTCTCACCAGGATGGCCTTCGCCGAGCAACAGCGCTGGATCACGGTCCAGCAAAAGACCTTCACCAAGTGGCTGAATACCAAGCTGGAGGCGAGGGAACTCGAGGTCAAAGACTTGGTGCAGGATCTTAGTGATGGGGTGAGAGCAAGCTCTATATGGCACTTGCCAGGTTACCGGCCATCAGATGCTAAATTTTGTCTCTTTTCCTAGGTGATCCTCATCCACCTGCTCGAATGCCTCTCGAGCGAGTCGCTCGGCCGCTATGCCGCCAAGCCCAAGCTGCGGGTTCAGCGGTTCGAGAATGCCAATCTTGCCCTCAACTTCATCAAGTCGCGGGGCATTCAGATGACCAATATCGGCGCCGAGGACGTGGTGGACGGAAACCGCAAGATTATTTTGGGACTCATCTGGACGTTAATTCTGCGCTTCACTATCAATGACATCAACGAGGAGGGCATGACGGCCAAGGAGGGCCTGTTGTTGTGGTGCCAGCGGAAGACGGCATGCTACGACGAGGTCGACGTCCGCGACTTCAGTGCCAGCTGGAATGACGGCCTTGCCTTCTGCGCCCTGCTCGATATCCACCGGCCCGACCTGATTGACTACGACGCTCTCGACAAGTCGGACCACCGTGGCAACATGCAGATGGCGTTCGACATTGCTCACAAGGAGATCGGCATCCCGAAGCTGCTCGATGTTGAGGATGTGTGTGACGTGGCAAAGCCTGACGAGAGGTCATTGATGACGTACATTGCCTACTGGTTCCATGCATTCTCGCAGATGGAGAAGGTTGAGAACGCTGGGCGTCGAGTAGAGAAATTCGTCAATAATATGCAAGGTGCCTGGGAGATGCAGAGCGCCTACGAGCGGAGAGTAGCGGCGCTGCTGAAGAGCATTCGGACGCAGATAGTAAGTTGGCAGCAGGCTAAGTTCGAAGGTTCCTATGCCGACGCCAAGGCACAAGCTACCGAGTTCTCGGCGTATAAAAGGGGGAAGAAAAGGGAATGGGTGGCGGAGAAGAGCGAGTTGGCCACGTTACTTGGAAACATCAAGACAAAGCTGGGCACGTACCGGCTACGGCCCTACGAACCGCCAGCTGAGCTGAGGCTAGAGGTTATGGACCGAGAGTGGACCAATCTGTCCAAGTCGGAGATGGTCAGGGGGCAGCTGATCAACGAAACTATCAGAGAGTAAGCTCTTCTCCCCCTTAAAGTAGGACGGGGAACAAAGGCTAATCATTCTGCAGCATTAAAAACGGCTTACGCAAGTCTTTTGCTGACAAGGCAAACGACTTCGCACTGGCCCTAAACACCATGCAGCTAGCCATCTCGGGGCTGGAAGGTGATGTAGAAGACCAGTTGATCCACGTACGCAAGCTCTCAGATAACCTCCCTCCCATGGACGCATATCTGCAGAAGATCGCTGCAGTGGACGCCAAGTGCCAGGAGGCCAATATCGAGGAAAACGACTTCACAACATATACATACGATGAGCTTGGCTATGAGTTGTCACTCGTGAAGGCCTCCGTCTCCAAGAAGCTTTCTTTCCTGGAAAACCAGATGGTGGCGCGCAACATGACCAATCTCACACCGATCCAGCTTGAGGAATTCGAGTCTGTATTTCGGCATTTTGACCGAGACGATACCAACAGCCTGGCAGAGCTCGAGTTTAGCGCAGCGCTCGCTTCGCTAGGACTGGTGTTTTCGGAAGACGAGATGCACGACTACTTCTTAACGACGTCTAACGGGCGGGACCGCGTCACATTCGAGCAGTTCATTGGGTTCATGGTCGAGGTGACCGAGGACCAAAACACAGCCGAGCAGGTGTTCCAGAGCTTCCGCGAGGTCGCCGATGGCAAGCCATATGTGACCGAGATGGACCTTCGCCACTCGCTGGTGCCCGACGAGGTCATCGAGAAGCTCGTCGATATTGTACCCCGCCACAGCGGGCCCGACATGCAAGCCGACCGTGGGGTACCACAATACGACTACATCGCGTTTATGGAGAAGCTCATTAGCGAGGAGAATGAGGCGGCAGCAGCGGCCGCCAGAGGGCGAGCACCATTACAGGACCGCACGAATGGGAGGCGGCCAGACCTGAGTCCTGCAAAACAACAAGGCTTGATGACAAGCATACCGAATGGCTACCATTGAAGACCGCAGGGTGCCGGTACCCACGTCTAATCAAAAGAAGGAAGGGATAATAGTACACGATTTTAATCTTTTGTCTTCTACACCCACGGTTTGTTGTTGCACAAGGGGCTTTTTTCAACTTGGTTCTTTTTTGTTAAGGAAGCAAGTGAGGATTTTCATTTATTTTCAGCATAGCATGCATTGGTCAACCAATAAATTAAGGGACATTGGGGAGGTAGCAGCTCTTTGACCAGGAAGACTTGGCCATCTCCAAGAAGGGTGGGCGGGATAAAAAGGGGCAGGAAAGAGGTTATACTATACAAGTAGTAAGAAGAGCCGAGTTAGGGGCTTGGTATATGAATGAATAATATACCGAGGTTTCCCTATTGGGCTGCCTGTGCAACTTTTGTTCATGTTGTTTTTTGGGGGGCGGGAAAACATGGATGTGGTTGGTTGGAGGTGGGGGTATAGGGAGGTGCTTCGCGCAGTTTATTGGATTTGACAGTGATGAAGCAGTCCTGCAGTGTGAATGAAATACCTAACGTTGACGTTATGGGAGTGAGGAATGAATCCAAAATAATACGGTATGTGTGCCTTTGGTTTGATATTTTGTGTTTTAGGTTGGGGCTGCCAACTGGTAGAACTAGCAGGCAGAGCAAGCAGGGAAAGAGAAAAAAGCTCATCGATGCTGTGTTAATTTATTGATCGAGGGAGGGGGTTTACGCTTAGGTTTAACTTTGCTTTCGTTTTGTTGTTTGTGTTGAAGTGCAGAAAAATGGAAGGGTGGGAAGGAAGGGAAGGTGGTCAAGTGGCTATGTGTGTGAGAGAGGGAGGGCGAGAATCTCAGGTAGGTAGGTGGGTTTCCTCAAGTCTGGCACTTCAAGTAATGCCTACCTTACATGTAGGTAGGTATATCTATGGCAGACAGGACAGGCAAAACCTGGGCATATTGGGTGAGTAACACGACTATTTCTTATACCTACTACCTAAGGTAGTTTGTATGTGTACATAAAGTTAGGTCCGGCACCTTAGGTTGGTACTCTGAAGAATGACAACATTGTTACTATATCCCCCCCCCGTCTCTTTCACTTTCTCAGCTCATTGCTCATACACAAAACTTCTCCCTCCATTCTCGGAAAATTCTACCAGTTCTATATGCGAACCAATAATTATGAAAAAAAAAGATGTCAAATTGGCACCTACCCAAAAGCCATGAGAGCACGTCAACCCAAATGAACCCAGTCTGAAAGACAATAACAAAATGCCCCCATTTCATCTCCTTTCAGAAGGTATATGGGAAAGAGAGTTTTCAACCACAAAAAACCCCATGGATTCTGTATTGTAGAGATCCCCCAAGCGCCGCCATGCAACAAAGAACAGCTCAGAGTAAGAATGAAATAAGAAAGCGAGTAAAATATCAAAAAGACAAACCACTGGCTTGTCATTCCTTGATCGCGCCCAACTCCTTCAGCGCACCAGCGAGCCGCCTATAATCACGCAACAGCTCCAGCACCTCGCCGATCCTCAAATCGGCGGGGCTCTGAATCTCCATGAAGCGCTTAATAGGGGGACTGACCTTAGGGATCTCCTTCGGGGGCAGCACAGGGGCAAGTTCAGGAAACGCCTATTTCAAATGCAAAATTAGTATACAAGTTCTTCTTATGGCTGAGAGAAGAAGGCTTACCGTGGCTAGATCCCCTCCATCAGAGGGACCTTTGAGGTCCTTGGGTATCGGCACCGGTGACGATGAGCTGTTTCGACCAAAGCCGCGGAAGCTGCCGATCCCAGACAGTCTGGTTATGGGATTCAAGGAGTTGCCAAGATTGCGCATGGAGTCTATAAGAGCCGGGTTGGAGGAGGAGGGGGGCGGGCTTGTTACAGGAGACGAGGACCGAGCAGGGACTTTGTCCTTTGCACCGTCCGCTTCTGTTGCCCTTCGCGAACTGCTAGCGCTACGTGCACTGTCGGCGCTGTGATCGCGGGAGACTTTGCGGCCGCTAATAAAGTTGAGCATCTTATCATCGCGGGCCATGGCAGTACGCAGAGGTGG
The DNA here is from genome assembly GCA_033439775.1 of Podospora didyma. NCBI lineage: Eukaryota > Fungi > Ascomycota > Sordariomycetes > Sordariales > Podosporaceae > Podospora > Podospora didyma. The sequence continues at coordinate 3,239,103 of JAULSW010000007.1, forward strand.
CCTTTCTGGTGCTGTCGCCGTTGTTGTTGTCGCCGCCATTGCCGCCGTTGCTGGCGCCTCCTCGATGCTGTGCAAGGAACTGGCGCCGCTAACGGACCCGTCGTCGTCGTCAGGCGGCGGAGTGCCTATAAGCTTGCGGGCATCCTCTAGCGTCTTAGGCACAATGACCTCGCCGCCCTTATTTGTCAGCGCTTCTGGGTGCTCTCGCAACTTGCCGATTAGAAACTTGTAACTGTCACCGAGACTGATGCCTATGGTTTTGAGGCCCTGATCAGCCGTGCTGAAAACAGCATCACTGGCGGCGTTGAAGGCCAACGCCGGAGTGTTCACGATCTCACTAAGCCGCCGATTGCGGATTTGCATTGCGGCACGTAGGCTGGCGGTGGATGGCGGCGCGGCCGGTTTCAGGGGTGCGGCCGTGTCAGAGGCGCCCGACACGACGGCCGACGAACCGGACGAATAGGCCGGCGGGAATGTCTCCGCTTTTGTCGTGCCCGGACTGGTGGATGTCTTGAGCGGTCCCGTGGGAGCCTCGTCCGCGCGCAGCGTCGACAAGTCCACTGTCTCAAGAAAACTGATGGTCGCTTCAAGGTTGGTTAGGCAGTATGCCGCTTCACCAAAGAGCTTCGGCTCCCAGCGAAACCGCTGGATGAAGTTCAGGTCGCTGATGACGTTGAGGTTCTCGGGCGGGAGAGTGATCAAGGTGTAGATGAGCATTGGCATGAGCTCATCGGCCGACGAAGACGGATGGAAGTGCGACAGCGTGTCGATGATGCTCTTGTGCGCCGCCTTGAGGTGGTTGAGCTTACCGAGGGGGTAACGTGACTGATTCATGAGCACCAGCTCTTCCCGAGCCTGCTCGAGCCAGTTCCTAACCTCGTCCTGTTTTTTGGCCGCTGTCTCCGGATCTTTGGCCGTGCAGATCTCGACCCCTAAATCAACAAGACCGATCCCGACCACGTCAAGGGCGGCCGTTTTGGACCGTAGTTTGTCATCCTGGGCTTCATCCTGTGTGGTGTGATGGCGGTAAATTTTGTCGTAGATCCCTTCGCAGAGCCTCCTTTCTATGGCCTCCTCGAGCAAGACGCGTTTTTGCTCCAATGCCTTCCTCGCTTTTTTTCGCTCTGCCAATTCTTCCTGAGTGAGCATCTCGGACTCGCGTCGAGCCGGAGGGCCCTTCGGCCTCTCTTTGCTGCCAATCGAGGTGGCCTTTGCGCGGATCAGACTCGCTGCCGACGCGCGGGATGAGTTGGACGGTGCCGGCGAGCTTTCGCGCTTCTGCAGGGTCGCCAGGCTGTCGACGTGGGTCTGAATATGGGAAGCTGCGGTGGTATAGAAGTCCTGGAAGAGGCGAGAGATGTTGTCAATGTTGGGCGGGCTGGGCCAGACCTTTGCGGACAGCTGTTCGATAAAGCTATCGGCCAAGCTGATGAGCTCGATGGGGAGCTCGTCCAGGTCGACAGACGCCCTGGGAGGCTCGGCCGTCTCTTCGTTCACGCTCTCGAACTTATCGGGGACTTGCGTCTCGGGCTCCTTCTCCATCCTCAGCTGGGATCCCGACGCCGTGCGTGGAGAGGCAGGCGGAGGGGCATTCTGGAGCGTGCCGGCCCCCTTGGGGCGCGACGGTTCTGGCGACAAGGGCGGCGCGTCGGATCGAGGGAAGGACCTGGCTGGACGCAGCGGGCTAGGGCGGCGTGCCTCGCTACTGTTGTGTGTTGAAGCCATGAAGCCGATATTCAGGCCGTTGGAGCTGTTCAAGCTGGAGATCAGCATGGCTAGGTAGGTAGGTAGTACGGAGCTGTCTGGGCGTTTGGTGTGCTTCGCTGACTGGGCTAGAGGTGCTAGGTCAGGCGGGAGACTTGTCCCAGCGCCACGAGCAATATTGGGCTGGAGGTGCTGGAGGCGCCCATAATGAATTGTAGGCTTGCTTACCTTGAGCTTCGCGGTGGTGGTGCATGAAGCACCAATATGGATCTTGAAACTGCAGACGGGGCCGGAGACGGCAGCCAGTCGAGCCTTGTGGGCCAGTCCGTAGACCAGTCAGCCAGTGAAAGGGGCCCAGTGACCGCGGTGGGCCAAGCTTAAGCCACCATTGCATCCTCCCAACCTTACAGTATTCCGCAATTATTGGTTGGGCAATGTATTGGAGTTAGTTTAGGGCACACGTGCATTTTAACTGTGCTGCTTGTCGCGTCCTGATCTTAGGTCGACTGCATTATCTCGCGGTCGTCAAGACGTGTCTTTGACGTTTTCATGATTGGACTTGGAGCTGTCTCGAATCTGCTGGCTGGATTCGGCGCGCGGCCTGGCATTTGGATGCGTGTAGGTGCTAGGCTGAGCAGCATGGGGGTCTGGGCAGGCTAAAGGCCAATGGCACGGGTCGGTCCCGCGCGGGTGTTCCATGACGTCCAGTAGGCACCCTGGTAAATTGTACCTTATATCCGCACTTCCTCCTCGCTCTGTATGAAGCACGGCCAGTGTCAGCCTGCCAGATAAGCGCGTGGGTGAAGCCAGCCCTGGCGAGCCAGCTGGGCCAGCACCTCTCAGCATGTGCACACTCGGTCCCAGCGCATTTGGTTTCTAGTCGTCACCTCAGCACCTCGGAATTCTAGAAATACCAACAGGCTTCTAAAGGCGGCCGGATCTACGAAACTGCCCGGTCGTTATCACTGGCTTGTAAATTCCTGTACGGACTATTTGTTTCCAGCCTGGTAAAGGATGGACAGTCCGTCTGTCATGTGCTCTCGTTACAGGGGCACACGACTCATCCACGGTGACTGCGTTGTGACCTCCCAAGCACCGGGCACTCGAAGAAGGCCTGGCAGTCTCGACAACCCTCCCTGCCTGCAATTTGTCCTCGGATGCGGAAAGACCAACAAGACCACACCGAAAAAAGATATCTTTCATTGTTGACCAATTTCATTTTGGGCTTGAATAAAACTGCATCTGTTGTAATGCAGCGAGGCAGAGACGGTATGGCTAAAGTTATTCTGCGAACTACCTAGGTAGGTAGATACCTATACCTACAAGTGCAAGTCGGTTATCGAGGTCCATCCCGTTAGAAGAGTAACATTTGCCTTGCATGTACCCCAGATAATTGATTGGCTGTGGCGCTCCCCCCCACAGTTGTGTCCAGTTATCGTCCGAGCTCGGTCGCAACCCCAGCGTCGTCATCTGCTTGCCAACGAGTCGCGCGGGCGGCGCGTGTCATTCATCATCGACCTCTCCATCCGCAATCCGCATTCCGCAGTCCGTCCTCATACTACCATCAACTGGAAAGACAAACACTGGTAAAAGTCTAGTGTTTCACGTATTTACTCTCCATCTTGAGGTATCCTAGAAGTTTTCCCGCCAGAAGGGCCGCTCGGCATGTTCTCGAGGAGGAAATGCACCTCTACGGGTCGAGTCACCGCCCGGCTGTTGTCCTTCCTCGCCCTTTCCGCCTCGGTCTCGGCAGCAGGCAATAACCGACCAGACACCCAAATAGTCCTTCCGATCAACATCTCGCCGATACCGCCTTTGATACTAGAGGCTCCTCGTCCCGCCGAGCATACCTTTGTAGGTTGTCCCTAGGTGCGCCCGCCACTCAATGTCATTGGCTAACCTCCGGGCTTGCCGTTCATTAGACACTTCGACACATCTACCACCATGGAACCTACAGGCACCCGACACTTCACCGAAAACAGGATGTTTCCCGGGCAGATGCTGATGTATGGCTGGCGGCCGAGGATGGCTTCGAACAGCAGCGCATCGCCCCTATAAGAGCACGTAGCGCGCCAGTGCGAATACAACGGCTGGTCGATCGACGGCCAAGTGCGGTAGACCCCATGGTGGCCATGGCTCGGCAGCGCGGATTTGTTTCCGTCTTGTCGGCGGACGCTTGGACGCTGGATGACGTTTCAGGGCCGAACATTACGGACAAGGAGACGGTCTTGAACATGGCCCTGATGGCCTCCAACGCCTATGTAGAGAAGCCCCGCCTGCCAGACTGGGAAGACGTAAGCGCGCCCTTCAACAGGAGCGCCGACTTTGGCTGGGAGGGCGATGGGCTGCGCGGTCATGTGTGGGCCGACGAGAACAACGGGACCATCGTCATCGGCTTGAAGGGCACCTCGCCCGCTGTCTTTGACGGAGATGGCACAACGACCAACGACAAGGTGAACGACAACCTTTTTTTCAGCTGTTGCTGCGCCCAGCAAGGCCCGTGGACGTGGCATCAAGTCTGTGACTGTGCAACTAGCACCTACTCGTGCAATAATACTTGTGTAGTCCAAGCCTTGCGGGACGAGAGTCGATACTACCAGGCCGGACGCGAGTTATATGCTAACGTCACAGAGCTGTACCCGAACTCCAAGGTGTGGCTAACAGGTCACTCGCTCGGAGGCGCCGTCAGTGCTCTCTTGGGGCTGACTTACGGTGTGCCAGTTGTGACGTTTGAAGCCGTACCGGAGGCTCTTGCGGCTGGACGGCTAGGGCTTCCTGTACCGCCCGGATCGGACCCGGATGCCCCTCAAACCAGGGATTTCACGGGCGCGTATCATTTCGGCCACACGGCTGATCCGGTTTATGTTGGCACTTGCAACGGAGCAACCGCGTCGTGCTCCTTCGGGGGTTATGCCATGGAGTCGGCGTGTCATACCGGCCGGGAATGTGTCTATGACACTGTTGGCGACAAAGGCTGGCGTGTCGGAATTGGTACGCACAAGATCCGGGCCGTCATACACGACGTCATCATGAAGTATGACACGGTTCCTGAGTGCAAGTTTACTCCTGAGTGCCGAGACTGCGGGAGCTGGAAGATGTATGAAAGCAATGGGACGGAGAGTACCACGACCTCCAGCTCAGCCAAGTCAACGTCCGCGACCCGAACTCGCACCGAGACATGCAAGACACCGTAAGTTGACCTTTGAAGCTCCCCTGTATCTCATTTGCTGACCGAACAAGGGGTTGGTGGGGATGTTTGGACGAGACTACCACCACCATTACCAGCGCCACAACTACGTCAGAAGTCACTACCACCAGCACATCGTCTACTAGTACTTGTCTCACACCGTAGGTCATGTCAGAGTGCTTCACGATATGATGAATATGATTCGTATGCAGTTTGCTGACTCTGGATGTTGTAGGGGCTGGTTTGGGTGTAAGGACAAGACTACAACGACATCAGCGACAACTTCGGCCAACATTACTACGACTGCTGCACCAACACAACGGTCTTCGACCGAGATAAGCAGCACTTGCCTCACTCCTGGACGATTCTGGGGTTGCTACGATGACAAGACCAGCAACGTCACTGGCACCACAATGACATCGGACAAAAGCACCATCACCCCGCCTCCGAACGCCCCTACCTCGGTGCCAGCCCCGCCAGCTATTCTGACAGAGGAACCGCCTAAGGAGCCAAGCTGTCAGAGGCGGAACTGGTTTGGCTGGTGCAAAGAATGGGACATCCCTCCAGCGAACGCGAGACACGATGACATGTAATACAAATTTGGGGGGGGCTCGCATTGCATTAAACTGTATTGTATCTTCTCTTATTCTCACTTATTCTTTATTTTTTTTGGGGTCCGTGGCGTAAACATTACTTGGATTCGAGGATGATACGACATCGTCCAGTTTGCCATTAATGCGGGGAGTTTAGGTCGATTTAGGGCTGAGGGGCTTGCTTAACTTACAGAATACGGCGCGGCGGATTTGGGTTGCTTTGCACATTAGAGCCAAGGGTTAATCCCCGTCTTGCTTTCTTTCCCTCATTTTCTTGTTAGGCGAGGGCTCCAACATTGGGTAGGTAAAGAATGGACGATACGATACTATTATTGCTAGAGTCGAGCATCAGTAGCAATCAGACAGACAGCACAATGCGACAAAACATTCTGAAGGTTAGCAATCAGGGCGGGCTTCCCAAACAAGGTGCCCCGTAATCCCCATTCAGGGCTAGTTGTGTTTGCATACTGAGTATGACATGCCCCTCGCCCCGCTGCAGCTCAGCCCGGCCACCCCTGCTATTTCCTGCCGTCTTGGGCGCATATAAGCCAGCCCATCGTGCTGCTTCTTACCTCGCTCGAGTTTTGTTTTCTCCTGTTTGCGTCACCGGCATTGCAGGGCCCCGTATGCCTTCGCCTCGAGTGTGCGACAAAATCTTTCTCTACGGAGACGACGTCGAGAGCCGGGATGGATTCGCCCAAAGCAGCGGTCAATCTGGAGACCGAGTTGACATGCTCTGTAGGCGCCTCAAGCCTTTCTTCTGCTTCCACTCCCACCCCTTCCCCCTCTTTCGAAGTGTCTTGGCTGCCCAAGTCCGAACCCAGGGCCAAGCTAACCAGCTGCCCAGATTTGCACCGACCTGCTCTACCAGCCGCTCACGCTTCTTGACTGTCTGCACACCTTCTGCGGCGCGTGTCTCAAGGAATGGTTTCACTGGCAGGCAATCCGCGCCGAGAGTGCGCCCACCCCTCCCTCACCCGATGCCGCTGTGTTCACTTGCCCCTCTTGTCGGGAGCGGGTCAGGGACACCAGGCACGATGCCCGCGTCACCACCCTGCTCGAGATGTTCATCGCCCTCAACCCGGAGAAGGCCAAGTCCGACGCTGATCGCGAGGAGATGGACAAAAAATTCAAGAAGGGAGAGAAGATCCTGCCCAAGCTAAGCTTCCAAGACCGCACCCCAGAGCAGAGGCGCTTAGATACCGAAGAGAGGCGTCTTCTGGAGGAGGTGCGGCAGATGAGCATTCGCGAGGCGGTGGCCCAGTCGTCGCAAACGTCTTCGAGACCGCGCAGACGCGAGGCCAGGTCCAGCAGAGAACCCAGCAGAACCAGGGATCCTAGCCAGGAGACAAGACCAAGGGGCGGCACCCGGGAGAGCAGCCGAACTCGTGCTCGCAGTACTACTCTGCGCGCAGAAAATCCTCATGCTGACAATACAAGAAGGCGGAGAAGCGGGTCGAGACAGCGGCCCACCATCGAGTCCTCCGAGGTGGGGCGGCAAGTTGAGCATCAGTCGTCCCTTAGGTCGCTCATCAGCTCTGAGGGCGTCGAAGCAAGGGATATTGAGCGGGAAATAGAAGACTTTGCCCGCCAGATCCAGGAGGAGGGCCTGCTTGATGGCCTGGATCTAGACAACATCGATCTTGCTAACAACACCGATCTTAGCCGGAGGATCACCGAGGCGTATCGAAGACGCCATCGCGAGAGGTTGAGACGGGAAGGCGCGAGGCCTAGCAACGCCAGCTCCCATTCGCACCGATCCGACGTCTCGACGCGGCCCAGGTCCAGGACAGGTGAGACGTCAAGGCCCAGCAGCAGACATACCGCGCACTCCAGGGCGCCAAGCGCGAGCAGCAACGAAGAACGGGGCCGATATCCGCCGTCAAGTTCAGGTCTACTCGAGGTTCAGGAGCCCGCCCGCAGGAGGCGAACGCCAAGTGCTAGCCGTAGCGCGACTGTTCCGGTCAACTCCTCTCAGCCTGACGTCAGGATTGCTGCTCGTCGCTCGCAGACGGATCTGGCTACGCGATCGAACCCATCTGACGACCAGCCTAGCAGGCCCCGCGTGTCCACGGATACTAGGAGCGTAAGTTCGCCCAATGCAATTACATCTATCGGAGGTCGTGTAGTGGAATCGCCGAGTCTGGGGAGTCTCCCTTTCAGTGTCCGAGCGGCCGGGGGTCTAGGAATCTCCGAGCCACAAGCAGATATGCAGCCAGATGCTGGCAACACGATGACGACCACCACGGCCACCACCCCCAGGAAGAGAGTCCAACGGCCCGCGGAGCTTGTCATCGGCCACGCAAGTTTCGTTTCTACGTCGGGTCCACTCAGCCCAAGCCTTTCATCTCCTCCTTTATCGTCGCCACGAAGGCCTCAGCTTCCCCGATATAAGGAGCCATTTATTACCTGTAATAAATGCCTCAGGGAGCACATCGAGTACGAGGTCCACTACAACTGCTCCATATGTCACAAGGGACAGTGGAACACATGTCTGGACTGTTATCGCCGGCGCAGAGGCTGCTATTATACCTTCTTTGGCTTTGGAGACATGGCTTGGAAGAACTGGGAGAAGGCTAAATCCACAGACCCGAGCCTTGGCCCACCTCATATCCTCACGGCAAGGCGGTTTGCGGAGCCAAGAGCAATTCCTGGCGGCGCCGAAGGCCGACGGACGCTGACGACAGATAACCCAGCTGATCGCCTCCAGATGGGAAACTTCTGCTCTCGCTGCTCCGCTTGGTCCAAGGACGGATTCTGGCAGTGTGATTCCTGTAACGAGGGGGAATGGGGCTTCTGCGACGACTGCGTCAACCAAGGCCGTATTTGCAGTCACTCATTGGTCTATCAACCACCGGGAAACCGATCAGGCAACCCGCAGAGTCCAACGCCGCCTTCCAGTCCTTCCCCTCGGTCCGCTGTCTTTCCGCGCCCCTTGGCCACTTCAACGGTTGCTGGACACTCTGCCCTAGTTACCGGGAGCTTGAAACCGGTATTCCTCACGCCACCCTGTGAGGTATGTAAGAACCTCATCCCGGCCTCAGAGCCGCGCCATCACTGCTACTCTTGTACATCAAAAGTCGTGCCCGACGCCAAACCGGGCGACTACAACATCTGCCAGCCATGCTACGCGGGACTTGTCTCGGATGGCACTATTTCTCCTGAGAATGGCCCTGCCGGCTGGCGGCGCTGCCTACAAGGCCACCGCATGGTGGTTATAGGATTTGCCGTTGACGAGCGAGGCGCCGAGTGGCGCCGAATACTGCGCGACTCGGTAGGGGGCGCACGACTGCGTTCCGAGCCATACGAAGACGCTTCGCCTGGGCTGCTCGTATGGTCATGGCATGACAGCCACGAGAATAAGAAGTTGGAGCGACTAGCGGCGCGCGAAGTCAGCGTTTCGACGGCCGCTGCCGTTGCCGCGGCAGACGAGGGAGAGCCTATGGGCCGGTTCACAAACAGATTCCCTCCCGAAGGCGGGTCGGGTCCCCGCGCCGTCATGGGCTGGGGCTGGTACCCGGGGCCCGGGGCCGACGACGAGCTGCTATTTCCCAAAGGCGCCGAGATTCTAGAGGTCGAGACGGTGAATGAGGAGTGGTTCCATGGATTTTATATGAAGGCTTCGGGGCTCTTCCCTGCGCCATATGTGAAGAAGCTCATACAACGAGGGGAGTCATGAACAGGGGAATCTGTTGTTGGTCAGTGGCAGGCGCTTGCTTTCTCATGACAATGATTATATACGGACATATATTTCCCACCGCACCTGGATAGCGGTTATGGACCTAAAATAGTTGGAGGAGAGACGAATTGGATGTGTGCCCCCACTATACGAGCCTTCACCAGTAAGGAATTAGTAGTAGACACACAAAAAAAAAGATATCAGCAGGAGTCGCCAGCTCTTCAACTTGAATATACCCCAAAAAATCTCTTCTTATCATTATTACTGTAGTCATTAATATTCTACTCGTGGCTCCACTCGGGATTCTTCTTCTCAGCAAAGGCCTTCATGCCAATCTTTTGGTCATGGCTGCCAAACAGGCTGTGAAACACCCTGCGCTCGTACTCAACGCCGTCCCGCAGCGCCAGGTCCTGGCTCTTGTTGACCACCTCCTTGGCGGCCATGACGGCGACGCGCGAGTAGCCGGCTATGGTCTCGGCGGTGGCCAGGGCGCCCTCCATCAGGGCCTCGTGCGTGGGGAACGACCTCGCCGCGACGCCCCAGCGCTCGGCCTCGTCGCCCGAGAAGAACCGGCCGGTGAGGATCAGCTCCATGGCGCGGCTCTTGCCGATCGCGCGCGTCAGCCGCTGGCTTCCGCCCGCGCCCGGGATCGTCCCCAGCTTGATCTCGGGCTGCCCGAAGTTGGCGCTCGCCGTGCAGTACAGCACGTCCGCCATCAGCGCTAGCTCGCACCCGCCGCCTAGCGCGTGGCCCGACACGGCGGCGATGAGGGGCTTCTTGAGGGTGCTGGTCAGCTGCGACCAGCTCTCGATGAAGGACGTGGTGTATGCCTGCGAGAAGGTTAGGGGGGCCATCTCCTTGATGTCGGCACCCGCAGCGAAGGCTTTTTCGGACCCCGTGAGAACGACGCACCCGATTGACGGGGACGCGTTGATGTGCGTGAGCGAGGCGTTGAGTTCGGTGATGAGGGGTGTGCTGAGCGCATTGAGCGCCCGCGGCCGGTGCAGGGTCACTTGGGCGACACCCGGTCGCGGAGAGGTGACCTGTAGGAATTCGTATTTGGTGGGGTCGGTGAAGGGTTCTCCTGCGGAAGAGGAGGGCGGGGATGAAGAATAGCTGCGTCTGGCGGCGGCGACAACGCGCGGGAGCGAGGATGTGAGCTGGATGTGTTGTTGCTTCTGCCGCGAGGCCACCATGCCGGCGGCGCGACGGAGTGAGGTTGGGTGCAGCATGGTTGCTTGCTTGGCGGGCGGATCCGTGTGTATTGCGTGCGACTGGGCAAAAATGAGAGAGAAGGAGGGAAGTTGAATGGCTGATATGGTTTGGGTGAGGTTGAAGCTCCTCGAAAGTTAAACTGCACAAGTACGGTAACCCCCTAGAGCAGGTAGGTAGGTGAACTGGAGGGAGAGAGGAGGTATGCTTATCCTCGGCTTAGCTTGTCACTCCTGCTATCCCTTGTCAAAGAATACGTGGGGAAATGACGTCGGATCCGTCCGTGCGGGTTTTCGTAGTCGGGGTTAGGGTTGGGGGTGTTACGTTGACTTCCCCTGAACAACAGTGGTTTTAGTCCATCGTGTCGTTGTCATGATTGTTACTAAAATATGCATGGTTGTGTTGCATACTTGAACCACGCACAGGGTAAAGAGCGTAGTGATAGAATTAATTCCTTAGTAATTAAGTGAACAGCATAATAAAAAGAGACAATAACAATGCTGGGCCAGACAGCTAACACCAAAGTTCGGAGTCTCCCTTTTTGCGACATATATCTATCCTCTTCTGTCTATTCAGCCAAGGAGTTCTTATGAGTTTATACCAAGCTCACAGAGTCCATGCAGCCAAATCCAGCTGCAACGCCGCCCTCCTCGCTCTGGTCGCCCTTGGTCCGCAGGAGATATCCGCTTTCCTCGCTATGCAGAATCTTTCCGTCCCTACTTGTCTGGTCCCATAGACACGTCCCATATACGCCCAGCTCGCAGATAACCCCCCCGTGCTCGAGCTGACCGTTGCGCAGGATGATGTTGGAGAGCGGCGGCGGCGTGATCAGCTCCATGAGAATATATGATCCCCAGTGCGCCTCGGGTATCGATTGCAGATATCCAGGGATTGCGCTGCGGTAGGTGTTGTTCCCGCCGCCCTCTCGCTGCGGCTTTAGGACATAGCCTTGGCAAGCTGCCGGGTCCGTCGCGAGGCACCGCGCCTTTTGGCCAGCGGCCGTCGTGTCGTCCATCGGGAAGATGTTGGTAAAAGTACGCCACAGGCCTTCGACTTTGTCGTCTCCTTTAATGAAGCGCCTGAGCGCAGACGAGTGGCTGCCGTCCGACTCGGGCGTTGCAAGTACTTGCTGCACCTTCTTCATGCCGGCCAGCTGCGTCAACACGCTCGGGCACGCAATCGCCGCCGACCGCTCGATCTGGTAGCGTGCCTCCCACGCGGCCTGGCCAGGGTAGTCACGGGGGCCGTAGCCAGCGCGAAGGTAGACTACGGCTGCTTCAAAGACTGCCGACGGGTTGCTTGGCAGGTGGTACAGAAGCTGGCGCTTGAAGGAGCCCGGGGCAATACTGATGCGGTCGGGAATCTGGGAGAAGGGGAGCCGGAATACAGGGATGGCACCGGTCCCCGATGCCAACGACTGCTGGACAAGCTCGTATTCAAGGTGTCTTTGGTCAAACACGTTCCGCTCACCGTCCTGTACCAGGAATAAAACACACGTGCGGTGGCCGAGCTCAGATTTGCCGTATGCATCAAAGGCCGCCTTAAGCCCAGCTGCAAGACCCTTGGTGCTCCCGTTGGCGGGTAAATCAAGACCGGCATGGGCACTGGTATCCTTGAGAAGGGAGTACTCGGTCTGAGCTAGGTATCTTGGATGTGCGACTAGTTAGAAAGACCCACGCAGACAGGAGGTAAGGCAGAGGCGAAGTCCTACGTATGGAGCTGAGAGGTCTGCGCCGACAACCCTGCAAAAGAAGATGCAATGGTGTTGAACTCGACTTGCTTGATCTGCAGGGTGCTGCCGTCCTGGTGGACCATGTAGTCGGATCGAAACAGCCCTAGGGCGAGATTCTGAGCATAGAAAAAGCTCCGTCAGTCTTTTGTTATCATCTCCATCCGCAAATGGGTGGTTAGGTATAGTTGCCGCCTCACTTGAACGTAGCCCTCCATTTTCACCCGCAGATGGACGTTCCACAGATTTGCAATAAACTCGTCGCCGCCAGCAACTCTTTATTTATATGCGATATGTGACAATTAGAAGACAGACGTATATGACGATATGCAATGAAACGGGGGGGTTACCCGCAGGATTTTGTTCGCTACTCACTCCTGTACAAGCTCACCAAGAAATTCTTCGTCTTGGCTAATCCGTGCGTACAGCTCGTTGTAAGTCTTTTGGATCAACTTCGCCTCCTCAAAGCAGCTTTTGGGGAACGGGCTTGGGAAAATCGTGACAGGGGCAGTTGTGGCAAGAATGCCCTCTGGGTCGCTGGTCATTGCTGGGGGCGGCCGAACGGCGAGCCCGTTTGCGATTGACCAGTCCTTGATAACTTGCGCCAGCCTGTCCCTCTCGAGCTCATCGTCAAGCGACGGGGGATAAGAGCCCCCGGTGAGAGAAGCCATCTGCGTCCACTTGAAGTTAGGTATGTCGATCGTTACTAGCCAGTCTTATATGATTCAATGTAAATGTTAAAAGAATTCCGTATTGTTGATATGATGCTGAGGAATGAGTGAGTGATTTCGGCGACTTTGTCGACTCAGGACTATGAATACAAATGTGTGGGTGGAGGTGTATGAACGAAGCAAAAATTTACAAGGGAGGTTTTTTTGCTGCAGAATTTGTGGTATAAAGGGTCAAGATAATGAACCACCTACAAAAAGGAATTCTTAGTTTATAGACGGCTAAAGGGGTGGTCTGCTGGTCGCCGATTATCGGTATCAAACTTGGCTGAACTTTAAGACTGGATTTGCAAGAAATGCCTGGACAACCTTTCTGGGGAAATGTGAACCTAGAATTTGAACGGAGCGGGGCCTGGAAGCACGTCTTGGAGGGGATGTGTGTTGCCACAACACTTGTCACTAAGCCGGTTAATAAAGCGTGGTTTTTACCAACGACTTAGGCTTCTTCGCGAGAAGAACAACCGGACCTGCTTGGTAATTCTCGTGCCCCATATCCACCTTACGTCGACCATGTGATGACAGGACGGCCCTTCGCGCCTTCCTTCATCACCAGCTGCTTGCACAAAGTCCGAGATTTAAACTTGTGCGGGGTTGTGCACAGTAGATTTAACACTGTGCTAAACACTCACGCCTCAAAACCAGTTCCCCATACAATCATTCAGTGGAAACGGCTATGTACCTTGAAGCCTCGATCGCTACTTAAAGTACAGCTGTACAGCGGTATTATTGCTGACACGGGCCACAATTCGACAGCTCACTGCCTACCACACTGTTGTAAATTTCTCCCTTGCAGGCCCGGCTAGTGCGTAGAAATACATTCGCACTATGAGCTTCAAGGCACCCCACCCTAGTTCTAGCTGCTTGTCAGTTTGCAGAACATGAACACCCGTCTCGTTGCTCCGCGTCCAGCGCGTCAACCGAAACCTCATCCGCCTACCCTACACATCTCTTTTGAACACAACACTTTTACTTCCCTTCACGCCACCTACTCGGTTCTCCAGGTCGGCATTCTTCGTACTCGGTTGGCACGATCGTGCAGGATCTGGCCCTCCGAAGGCGAACGTCGGGCAAGGAAGTCGATTTTCATCTTTAACCCTGCTGCTGAACTACTGAGTTGCCGAGCTGCTGAGGCCGACCGCAGCGCCTGCCCAGGCCAGAGTGAGATTTACCTTTCCTAAAGACCGGGTTTCCTAATTGTTCTCAACGTTGTACTGCAGATTTATATACCTGGGCCCATCTTCTTGCTCGATCCATTCTTGCTCGCTGCCTGGTCAGGGTTCGTTCATTTTCGCAAAGAACTTACGGACATCGCCTCTCGAGTAGACATCGTCTTTTCGACTCGGCGTTTCTTTTATTCCTCTCGCTCACTTTTGCGGGGCTCTAAACTGGCGCTGCATGACGACGTCTTCTTCTGATAAGTCGACTTATGACGGTGAGTTTACCTGTCTTACTCCACCCATTCTTGGAATGCGCCGACGACTCGCTCGCCGGCTTGTAGATTCTTGACATACCAGGCTTTTTTCTCGCGGTCGCTCCTGTATACTGCTATCTCATTTCACTCTTACATTACTGCGAGGCAATTTCGGTGGCTGCCACCTCGGGTCGCTGCGTCAGCTTCTCGCTCTCGCCCTCGTAACACCCCTCTTGTCTCTTGATTAGTCCTTCGTCTTCGCTTTGCCCTTCGTGCATGATGGTCTAGAATAGTCCCCCTGTACCCTAGTTTTGTCGCATTACTAACTCGAAGATGAAGGGCAGAAGAAGCTGCCACTAAAGCATGGGGGAGGCTGAGCAGACAGATCCCTTCTGCTGGGATGTGGATCGAGTCGTGCAAGAACTATGCATCTCAAATCGGTCCTTGGATGCACGCGCCGCGCGGAAATTTCCAGACCCTAACACTCTTAGAGAAAGGCTCCTCGAACAGGATGTTGATGGCGAATCGCTGCTGACATACGAGGATGTGTTTGGCATGGATGAACTCTGGAAGCTTTTGAATCTCACCAAAGCTCCGCACAAACTCTCGTTGTACGGCGCTATCAAGGATCTCAGGAAGCGTAGTCCGCTATATCGGACCTGGCATCGAGGCTGGAAAGACCAGAAGCTCACGGATAGTCATATGGACGGCCAAGAAGATTGCGATGCAGAGAAGTCTCTTGTCAAGGTTCAAGTCAAGCCCGAATCAGATATCTTGCCGCCAATCGCCCACCCCCGACCGGTTGCTGAGGCTTTGCCTGCCAGCAAAGAGTCTGAATCTCCTACGCCTAATGGAATTAAGACCCCTATTACCTTAAACCCCGCAGAACTCATTCTATCAGTCCAACCAGCGCCCCCAGGCAGCATGGCAGTGGTGGTCACAACCTCTGAAGGGCCGCCGTTGAAGAAGAGGAGGGTTGCCCCAACGAACATATCCTCCAAACCTACTCTGGGCGATGTATCCGTTGTTCCAACGGAAGGCGACGCTTTCGTCGCTCGTATAGTTGAGAAGAAGACCGACGTGTTCAAGACAGGAACAGTGGAGAATCTGCTGCAAAACGTCAATCCGGGCCTTACTTACTTGGGCAGTACAGTATTGGAACCCTCAGAAATTACCAAATCGTCCATGGGCGAAGACGATTCAAGGGAATTCATATGGGTCGGGCGTATTTCTATCCCAGCTGGGCGGCATCTGCAAGTTGCACAAGCCATGAAGCGATTCCTACTTTCTGCCCGACACAAGAAGACAGTCATCTCCGAAGTTGAGGACGACCCAGATCTGCCACCATTCGGAGACTCGGGTGACGAGGGCAGTCTGGATTCGGAGACATATCGCGAGATGGAAGAGGAAGAAGAGGAGCGAGAGAGGCTCGAGGCCCGCAAGCTAGCCAAGACAATGCAGCTCAGCAAGGATGAAATCCTCGAGGTGGTTCAGGATGCCATTCTCGCCCTAGAGGAGGACTGGGACGTACGAAAGGGAGCCAGACACGACCTCAAAGCTTGGAAAACATGGCGTGACGCCCATCGTAAATTCGATCGTATGGCTGCTATCAAAGGAGCGCAGGCATGGATTGAAAAGCTTGATGCTCGAGTTGCCGCCATGAGAGAGGAATTCCTTGCTGGATCATGGCCTAATAAGGCTGTTCTTCACCGACAGGCAACTGGCAACCTGGAAGTCACCATTTTCGACAGGAAATACCACCAATGGTTCCTCCATGTGCTCCAGAGCCCTTACGAGCCACCAAAACCGTCGACTCTTTCGTTGCCTTCGCCTCCGCCTCGCAAAGCCCCCGTATATCTTGACGAAGACGTCTCGGACCCAGAAACGTTAGACAGCGACTCGGATAACCCGGACGATTTCATCGACGATTTCAATCCTTCTGTAATCGTTCCGATCGACGTCCGTGCAAATCATCAGCCTGACCCAAACGTCCCGGCTGTAGCTGAGCCAAGCAGCCCGGCTCTAGCTGACCGTCGGAACCGCCAGAGCACACCCGTCATCAGGGTTGAGAGCGATCTTCCACAAACGCCCCAGAGTGTGGCGGAGCAGATGCCAGAGCGAGCCAACCCCTCTGCCGTCGCTAATAAGGATTTTGTTGACATTGAGTCTTCGCCCGTGGCTATTCGAAAGCTCGATGAACTCCCGCCCTTTGAAGACCCCGCCGCCATTGCAGAGGTTGGACTTCGGTACTGGGAACATGTTAAGGACCGACACCGGCTCGTGATTACAGTGCTATACCAAATGCCTCCAAGCTGCCGACTTGAGCTATTCAATATCATAAAAACCAGCGAACCAGGTCAAGTATGGACAGTCCATCTTGGGCCGATCGTAGCGGTCGCCGGGAGGGAAGCTTTCCAAGCCGAGCCTAAGACTGTTATGTTCAATCTTGCCCGGGTTTTTGACTGCTTCATCAGCGACACTGCAGGACGGCTGGATAGACAAAAGGTGCACCCGTTGACAGCGCAGAGGATAAAACGAGAAATGGGCATATTTGAGGACTTCTGTATCTTTATGAAGGAAGTGATTCCACACTTCCCCCCTCCTACACCCCGGACCCCAACACGGATCAAAGTCGTCAGCTCCCTTCCTTCTTCACGACAAGGCTCAAGAATTCCCACATCTCACAGAAAACGATCCACCCAGGCAACCAGGGAAGGGACCGAGGACTCGCTGGAAAACGAGATCTCGCTTGAGCACGAGTCGTCGTCAGAGGACATGCCGATTTCGTCAGCTAAGAAACGGCGGAAGCAGCATCGTCGACGGGACAAGGCGGCCGCGGATCTCCGTATCACAAATCTTCGACAAGCGGAAGAATTCGACAAGCGTCGTATTTTGCTCCGAGAGCGGTTGGCAGCCTCTGGCACTGTTCCAGGCGACAAGTCTCGCCTGATTGTCAACGAGACCAAAGAAGACGACCAAGCCCTGATTTATATCAACGACTTCATTGGCAGTAGGATAAAGGACCACCAGATTGAAGGCGTGCGGTTCATGTGGAACCAAGTCGTCAGTTCAAAGGTCCGCCAGGGTTGTCTGCTTGCCCACACAATGGGTCTTGGTAAAACCATGCAAGTGATTACCTTGCTGGTGGTCATCGCTGAAGCATCTCGCTCGCCCGATCGTGCGGTTTATTCTCAGATCCCAAAAAGCATGCGCGATCCCAAGACTCTCATCATGTGTCCCTCGGGTCTGGTTGACAATTGGGTCGACGAGATTCTGATGTGGTCGCCCGATCAAAATGTCCTGGGCAATCTGTTCAAAATTGACTCGGGAGTCAAGCTGTATGATCGCGTCCAGATGATCAAGGACTGGGCTTTGGCGGGTGGAGTCGTGGTCCTTGGCTACAATATCTTCACGTCCCTTGCCGAGATCGACGAGGTCGCTAGCCTCTTATATAATGAGCCTAGCATTGTCATTGGCGACGAAGCGCACAGTATTAAAAACCAGAACACGAAGCGAGCCCAGTCCACTGCGCTGTTCAAGACGATGAGTCGCATCGCGATGACGGGCTCCCCTTTGACCAACAACGTCGATGATTACTACGCCATGATCAATTGGGTAGCGCCAAACTATCTGGCTGATCATGCCGAGTTCAAGCAGAGATTCTCCAACCCGATCAACCAGGGCCTGTACGCCGACAGTGATCCGCCTGCAAAGAGGAAGGCGAGGAAGATGCTACACGTCCTGAAAGCGACCGTAGATCCCAAGGTCCACAGAAAAGATATTCAAACTCTCTTCAATGAGTTGCCAACCAAGAAGGAGTTCATCATCACCGTCCCGCTGACTCCGATGCAAAAGAGAGCCTATGAAGCCTTTCTCTTAGGACTCTTAAACCCAGCTGACGGGGAGGCGCTTACAAACCAATCGGGAGTATGGAGTCTCGTCGCTGCCCTTCAACCCCTCCTGGCCCACCCTGTAGTTTTCAAACAAAACTTGGTCCGCAAAGCGAACGGCGGAAATGCGAAGAATGCCTCTCAGGATGCCTCCAAGGATGATGAGGACGATCTCCATTTGCCGCAAAACCTCAGGCACGAAGTATCCCACCTACTGCACGACAAAACCATCGGTGACTTTAAACATGCCAACAAAATTCTCGTTCTTTTCAAAATCCTAGACGAGTGCAAAAAGGTCGGCGACAAAGCCTTAGTCTTCTCCCAGAGCCTCACAACCATGGACTATCTAGAAGCCGTCTGCAAAAGGCAAAGGAGAGTGATTCAGCGGCTCGACGGAAGCACGCCCGTCGCTGCACGCCAGGCTGCCATCAAGAAGTTCAATACGGACGAGACCGAGATTTACCTTATTTCGACGAGGGCGGGTGGTGTAGGTCTCAACATCTACGGGGCCAATCGAGTGGTGATTTTTGACTTCAAGTTCTCACCAACTGACGAGCAGCAAGCTGTCGGCAGGGCTTACCGGATCGGCCAAACAAAGCCAGTCTATGTCTACTGGCTGATTGCTGGCGGGACTTTTGAGGACACGATTCAAAACAGAGCAGTTTTCAAGACGCAGTTGGCATCTCGAGTTGTGGACAAGAAGAACCCTGATCCTTGGTCCACGAAACTGAAGGAGTATTTCAATGCGCCTACAATACCGGACCAGGAAGACGTTTCCAGACACGTCGGGCAAGATCGGGTATTGGATGTTCTTCTTCAAGATAAGGGGCTCGATGGAATCATACGCAAGGTCACTTCGACTGAAACCTTCGAGAGGGAGGAGAACTACGAGCTCACGGCTGATGAGAAACGAGAGGCTGAAGCCGACATCGTTCTCGAGCGCCTACGCAGTCAAAATCCGGACGAATTCAAGCGGAGAGAGCAGGAGAGACAAGCCCGGCTCCTTGCAGAATGGAGCCGGACCTTAATTCCTTCTTCACTCCCAGGTGCGCACCAGGCCAACTCTATGGGCGGTGAGTCCAAATCAGAAACCGAGCGTCCGATACCTGAGCCAGTCGGGCCAAGGACATCGCTGAAACTCAAGATCGTAGTCCCACCTCATATGAGAGAGAATCGTGGCACAGGACTTATGCCCTTCCCCTCGCCCTTAAGACCCCAAGCCCCGGCCAGTGAGCATACTCCAAGCACCGCACTCCCCACACACAAACAAACCCCCAGTATACTGACAGCACAAACAGTTCCTACTACTCTCCAGGCTCACCCTTCCCAGGCCCCCCTGTCCCATGCTCCCCTATCCCATTCTTATACTTCCAATTCCTCCATTAGCTCTTTTGCGAAGCCAGGGCCATCAACGCAAACGTCACCTGGCTACGCGCCAATGATACTGGGGAACTTCATGAAATCGGGTCAACCAAGCGGCCCGCCCACCCAGGAGGCAGCGAGTTTCCCGCCCATCCTTGGGAAGGGTACACACTACAAGGAGCTGGCAAGTTTATTGGCACCACCAACAGCGCTAGCTACCCCGTCCAGCCCTCTTGACGAGGAAGAATTGAAGCTTCTCCAATCTTTAAACGACGGCTACAAAAAGCTGCAGGAAGCATCACGTTACAAACCGTTGCTTCCGCGAGACCTTATTTCCAAGATTCTCGAGGAGCTGGAGAAGGCCAATATCCAAGGGCTGCAGAAGATAGACAAGATGCAATGTCTAGAGAGAAGCCTCCGAAAACCAAGGATGGTAGAGGCATTGCTCTCTGGACGACTCCAGCCACTAGAGCTCGTCAAAATGGGTAGGGTAGAGGTCGAGTCCAAGTCGGCCGAGCTCGATAGGTTGCAGCAAGCCGATTTCGAGCGTGAGGTTTGGGGATCACCGGCCAACCCCAATGTAGGCATTGAGTTCTACCAGAGTGCGCAATCTTTATTCACCAACTGACCCATCGACCCGACAGCAACTGAACATCACCAGACCACTGCCGCCAAACACAGGAGTAAAGCGACAAGCTAGCCAAACACAAGTGCACAGGACGGCAGCCAACAGGCGAGATTCAACCAAAGTGCCTCCGCCTGTCCCGTCACGAAAAAATGCCGGAGAACAAAAACGAATTCCCATGACGCCACACGAGCGTAAACCACGCCCATCACTATTGAACAGCGTGGGCTCTAAGGACTCGCCAGTCGTCATCGATGACGATGACGACTAGTACATGCTGCGTCGTGGCTCTCTTTACCATCGTCAGCTCTTTCTTCCTGTTGTCCCGCGGTTTTTTTCTTCGCGGCTTTTTTCTCTTCACGTATCTTATCCCATTAATATTTTTTTTCTTTGTTATTGATACCCTCCGGCTTATACACTTATGGCTAGGCGTTTTGGGGGGAGGCAAACAAGCGTAACGACACACAGATGGAGCATGTGCCTGGGGAAAGGCCGGAGCGGAGGCGACCGGTAGTGATTTGCGGTGGAGGAGTTGGTAGAGGCCAACATGTCCTTAGCTATGTGCTGTACATATTACATACCTCCCTATATTCGCCCAACCCTGCGTTAAGACGCAGGCAATACGATAGGCACAGACGAGAGACAGCGAAGGTGATGTGGATGGGATGAATGAGCAATCTGTCCTCGCATGAGTGAGCCCTTTGCATATTGAGGTATCGGGAAGCGAACTGCGGACTATCAGATGATGTGAGGTGGCTCCTGTATTCCAGAGTGAATTCCCCTTGCATCCGCACTCCGAGCGTACTGTACAGCGTATTGGAGGGGAGAGTTCAGGGGGGAAAGAGGTACCTGGGTGAAGTATGTACCTCAGCACCTGGAGATGACGGCAAGTGCGGGACAGCCCAGACGGGTTTTGTGCAGGGGCGACTTAGCCGGAACAACGGGGAGCAGCCAATGGCGAGAGTCGGATTTGCCCCAGGAAAAAAATGGGCTGCGTCTCATTGCAGAGAGAAACCGAGACTCCGAGGCCAGTGAGTGAAAGCATCCACCGCAGTGGACCAAATTGGAGACGGAAGACGGGCTAGAACCAAAGATGGCTGCGGCGGCGATTATAATATAGAGTACGAGAGTACCTGCCCTGGACAAACACTTCTCGAGTGACAGCTTCCCCTCTTGTTGGAATTGGAGCCACCTCAGGTTGATTCTGATTCTGGCCATTCTCGTGCTCAATTGCCTCTTTGTGCCTGCCCAGGATTCGCAGGCAAGCTACGTAAAGCTGGTTGGTCAATCGCTCTAGACAGACAAAGCACAGAAGCAAGCCAAAGCAACCATCTGATCCGATCGCCACACCCGCCTCGCCTCCACCGTTCGAACCATTTTTATTTTAACCTTCCTTCGCCGGCATTACTCAAGATGGACTCGGTGCTCCGCCAGTCCACGGCAGTGTGCCCGTTCATGAAGAAGGCCACCGCTGCCGGCCTCCGGGCCATGACCACGGCTGCTCGCCCCGCCGTGTCCCCGTGCGGCGGCACCATCTCGAAGCTGCAGGTTCTCGCCCGCCGCTGCCCCGTCATGGGCAAGGCCATGGCAGTGCAGTCCGCCCGCCTCGGGTCCGCCGGCTTTCCTGGCGTGGCTGCCGTCGCTGGCCTATCCACCATGGCTGGTCACCGTGGAAAGACTGGCCGAGCTGCTATCCATACCAGCCGCCCGCACGATGCCCAGGCCGTCGAGGGGGCGCTTTTTGAGAAGGGTACGTACGTGAGATCAGGAAGACCAAGGACGGGAAACGAGAGGGAAAAGACTGAGGAGAGAAAGAACAAAGCGAAGTGAAAAAAAGATGAAGTAAATGGATAATAATCACAGACTAACTCGCCGCTGCTCACAGTCCAACTCCCGCCACAGCTGCCCCTCAAGCAGCCGCAACAAGGTGCCGGCGCAAGCCCGACTCCGGCCGTGCGTGTGGCCCCCCAGCATGCCCCGGGCTCCAAGTTCGACTATGACGGCTTCTATAACGAGGAGCTGGAGAAGAAGCACAAGGACAAATCGTACCGCTACTTCAACAACATCAACCGCCTTGCCAAGGAATTCCCCCGCGCCCACATGGCAAGCAAGGAAGATCGCGTGACTGTCTGGTGCGCCAACGACTACCTGGGCATGGGCCGCAACCCCCATGTCCTGAAGGCCATGCACGAGACGCTCGACGAATATGGCGCCGGCGCTGGCGGCACGCGCAACATCTCGGGCCACAACAGGCACGCCGTCGAGCTCGAGAACTCGATCGCCAAACTTCACGCTAAGGAGGCTGCCCTGGTCTTCAGCTCTTGCTATGTGGCCAACGATGCCACCCTCGCTACCCTGGGCAGCAAACTACCCGACTGTGTGATCCTGTCCGACAGCCTGAATCACGCGTCCATGATCCAGGGCATCCGCCACTCGAACGCACGCAAGATCATCTTCAAACACAACGACGTACATGATCTCGAGCAGAAGCTGGCTTCCCTGCCGCTACACGTGCCCAAGATCATCGCTTTCGAGTCGGTCTATAGCATGTGTGGCTCCATCGGGCCCATCGAGAAGATTTGTAACCTGGCGGAGAAGTACGGTGCTGTAACCTTCAACGATGAAGTGCACGCCGTCGGCATGTACGGCCCGCACGGCGCCGGTGTGGCCGAGCACCTCGACTTTGAAGCGCACGCTCGTGGCGCGCCGCGCGGCACCATCATGGACCGCTGCGACATCATCACGGGTACGCTCGGCAAGGCATACGGGTGCGTCGGCGGCTATATTGCCGGTAGCGCCAAGCTGATCGACACGGTACGGTCCCTCGCCCCAGGCTTTATCTTTACCACGTCGTTACCACCGGCCGTCATGGCCGGCGCCAAGGCGGCCATCGACTACCAGATGGGCTACGACGGCGACCGGAGGCTGCAGCAGCTCCACACGCGCGCCGTCAAGGAAGCGTTGACCGAGCGCGACATCCCCGTCATCCCTAACCCCAGCCATATCATCCCTATCCTGGTGGGCAATGCAGAGCTGGCCAAGAAAGCCAGCGATAAGCTGCTGCAGGACTATCAGATCTACGTGCAGAGCATCAACTACCCTACGGTCCCCGTGGGCCAGGAACGTCTGCGCGTTACCCCGACTCCCGGCCACACCAAGGAGTACCGCGACCACCTCATCGCTGCCATTGAGACCATCTGGCAGGAGCTGGGCATCAAGCGCACAAGCGAGTGGGCCGCCGAGGGAGGCTTCATCGGCGTTGGAGAGCCCGATGCTGCGCCCGTAGAACCACTCTGGACCGACGAGCAGCTTGGCGTGGCAGATGCGGCCCGTGAGCTGCTGGCCAAATCCAAGCGTGGGCTGGCAGAGCGACTTCTCGAGCGCGAACTGGAGGGAGCCAAGGCTGCTCCGGCTGCTTAGCTGACCTCTCTGTCTGTCTGTCGCTCTTGTCTTTGTGCGGTCGAAAATGGGGATCATTGCCCAAACTACAACCAGCTCACCAGACCCAAATAACGTTCCTTGGAGCGGCTTGGGGGCAATGATGTGGCACGGTGATGCCGGTGAATGATTTGTTTATAACATAACAAATCAAAAAGGTACATTCTACTTCGTCTACTTTATGGCCCAGCAACGGGTCTTTATCTCAAACATCTCTTAGGAGATATTGTATCATCTGATACCAAATATAACAAATATATTTTTGCGCGGCCCACAGTGGCCTGCTGTCATCGACGATTTTTAGCAACTTGAGCTTATTTGATGTATTGTATCGAAACTAATGAGTGTGATAATATTGACGTCTTGTTGTTTGGGACACAAGGGAAAAGGGAGAGACTACCCCGCCATACTTGAACAATTTACGCCCCGCCCCCGCTGAAAAAGAGCCCCCCCGCCCAGAACGGCCGATCAGGTACTGTAATTATGTACTGCACCTCTCCTGACCTTCTCTACGTGCCTGCCTTACCAACCTAGGTGCCCAGCAAGGTGGTCGACTCCATTTTCCGGTTCCTGACAGGGACTGACAACCCGACAACTTTACAACGGCGAAGGGCCTCAGCGATCAACACCTTGGACCGGAACACCTTGTCTCTTTTTCGTTGCGCTGAGCGGCCCCATCGTGTTCACGCAACACTCCACCTACCCTTCTTCTATCATCATCCACATCCACATCCACATCAACAAACCGTGACTACCTACTTCCTATTCACAAACATGTGGTACGTGCCGCCGCCCCGATCGATCACCTTAACAACCAGACAGACCATAACACTTCTAAGAAAAGAGACAGAAGGGGGGGGAGGGGGTCCAAAGCTAACAACAAGTTTGAATATCTCTAGCAAACACATCCTGAACGCACAGGTAGCCGTGCGCTCGCCATGCTGTATGTCACTTACCTCCTCCCCCCCTTTACCCTCCACCCCTTGCCCCCTTCTCTCCCCCTGTATGTGAACCCAACCAAGAAATGAAGAATTCTAACCCTCCCTTTTCCCCCAACTCTATATAGGCAAGAAATGGTTCGACTGCGCCGACTGCCACGCGGAGCAGGAGACGCACCCGCTCCTGCAGCGGTTCGAGATGATCTTTGCGTGCAAGAAGTGCAAGAAGTGCTTCCGCAAGGACGCGCAGGAGATGGAGGAGGCGGACGAGTACTGCCCGCACTGCGACAACCACTACGTGATCCCCGCCAAGACCCCGCAAGCGGCCATCAGCGTCGAGAGCGAGGACGTCCGGGTCGACAACCGCATGATCCGCGACGACCGCGTCAAGCCCAACCCGGAAAAGGAAAGGCGGACCATCTTTGACCCGGACGCCGATGGGGATAAATTGGGTTGAGAAGCTGATTTGGATTTGATATATAAAGAGAAATGAAAGAGGAAGAGAAATAGGAAGAAAAAACGAACCCAACGAGAAAAGGGAAGGAGGGAAAAGTAAAGATGAGAAGACGGTAAGAAGGGACAAAAGAATAGCGGATGAAGGAAGGAGGCGGTTGGGGGTTGTACATTGTTTTATTTCGAAGGGGAGCACAAGCAAGTTCACCCACCACCTCCCTAGGCGGCTATGGGAGGAGTCGAGACTTTATTTTCCTATTGTTGCTTGTTTTGAGTGTGTGTGAGTGTGTGTGTGAGAGAGAGAGAGAGAGAGAGAGAGAGAGAGAGAGAGAGAGAGAGAGAGAGAGAGAGAGAGAGAGAAAGAGAGAGAGAGAGAGAGAGAGAGAGAGGAAGAGAAATGGATACCCGATGCGGCGGCTTTTGCAGATATTATTGGGGGAGGGCGACAGGTGACAGAAAGCCACCTGAATTCAGTCTTTTTGTCATCGAAATCCAAGAGCCTAGGAATATGCATTTCACCCTCATTTATGATCTCGCGGTAATTTATTTTTATCTTACAGTTAGTTTCTCCGTTCCGTCTACTGCTGGGGATATTATCATTTTAGCGCAAAGGAAGCTCCCATACCGGGCCGTTCGGATTTCCCCCCTAAGGCTCATCCTGAGTTCTGGTCAGGATCGCCGCGCTTCCTTGGCCAGGGGTTCTGCCCGTCTTCTTCTTGGCCGCCTCCTCCTGCTTCTCCTGCTCGATGTTCTTGACGTAACTCTCGATGTCCTCGACCGGGAGCATCTCAATCGGCTTGCCCGGAGCCATGACAGCGATCTCGATATTCTTGGCACCCGTCTGCACAACCTCTAGCAGCGACTTTATCGCCAGCCGGACGGTGGCTTCCCGGTCCATGTCCTCCTTGTAGTTTCGTTCCAGGAACTCGCGCACTGTCTTGCTTGATCGTCCAATGGCGTTGGCTTTCCTGTAAAAAAGGAAGGAAAAAAGAAAGCGGTTAGTTTGCCAGTTTTTCTCCTCTAATTCTCAAAGGAGCCAGCCAAGTAAAGAGGGGAGGTTGGGCTTACCATGCAGAGTAGATGCCTGACGGCTCGGTCTGGTACAGTCTGGGCGTCTTGCCGCCGCTGTCGAAGCCGACGATCAGGGTGCTGATGCCGAACGGCCGCACGCCACCGCTCTGTGTGTATCGCTGCTGCACACCAGCCACGTACTTGGTAATGTACTCGATGGTGACGGGGTCCTCCAGGTTGAGCCGGTGCGACTGCGCCTCGAGCCGCGCCTTGTCCACCAGGATGCGGGCGTCGGCGTTCAGTCCCGCGAAGGCCAGGCAAACGTGTGCGTCGATGAGACCAATCTTGGAGGGTGTGATGCGCGTGTCTTGGAGCTTCATGGCCGATCGCTTCTCGCAGCCTAGGACGACTACGTCCTTGCCCTTGACGCCAACAGCGCAGGTGCCTAGCCGAGGATGGGGTGGTCAGATATGAACACCACAAACGGGACCTTACGTAGTGCATGCATGTCTGTATATGTTAACATACCTCTCTTCACGGCCTCGCCAGCATATTCGACCTGGAAGACGTGTCCATCGGGGCTACGAGGAGCGTCAGTTCAAAAGCTGTCGCGCGCGCTAAGGGAGAGGCAAGTTCGATTGCGACGGACCTGAAAACTGTACGGCAGCAGTGATTGGTTAGCTTGCTATTCTATTCCCTGCTTTTGATAAATCTCAAGGAAGGTAACATACCTGACAGAGCTCGATCATATCCCGACGCCATGATTTAGTGCTGGGCTCTCTGTATGAATGGCAGTTTGGGGTGGGGATTGCGAGCGAGGGGCTTAAAATCGGGTTGGTTGCTGTGCTGTGCTGCGCGATGGGGAAGAAGAGCGGTCGTTTCGTTCGGGAAGACACGACGGGCTGATTGCTGGTGAGGTGATGAATGAATGGCGGAACCCACAAGGTGTTGTCAACTGTCGGCAGGCTGCGATGCGGTTACGACAAGCTCCCTTTACCTTGCCGCGCTGCTTGCTTGGGCAAGCTCGGACGCTCTTCCTTGTCACGTAGCCGAGCTTGGGCCACCCAACCATAAGGTAGCTAGAGGGGCGGGCTTCAGCTAGGATGGCAGCTGTGGGAAGACGAGGGGCGGGACACTTTTTGTCGGGCCGTTTGTCAGCTGTCAGGCTCTGCCCAGTATGTATTTGGGGGCCGATTTCGCCATCTCTCAAAAACGTTGGAGGGATAATATCATGGATCGGCCCTGCGGTTTGTTTGTGAATTTGCTGAACGACCAATTCAGTTCGGTGTATATATATTGATTGCTGACTGCAAAGGAGTCTTTTCTAGAGGACTTGTTGCCCTTGGTGCTCTACTCTTCCAATTTTCTGGGCTTGCTTAAAGCTCCGTCTTTTCAATAATCTGCTTCTCCTCTCGTCCGTTCTTGCTCGCGCTTTCCTTCAGATCCTACCCACCTGCCTGCCACCCGCACAAGATGGCGACGCGGTATCAGCTCGCACCTACGTTGAAGAGATTGGCCAGGGTTTCGGCCGAATTGAGCAGCAAGACAAGCACGCAGTCGTCATTTGCCCGCTCAGCAAGATGTTTCACTACCTCTCGCTCACGCCTGCTCCACCAGACAGTATCAGTTCGCAGCAGGCAGGCTGATTTCACCAGCACCAAGTACCCCGAGATTAAGAGGAACGACCGTTTTGCTCGGCTCACAGAGGACCATGTCGCATATTTCCGGGGTCTGCTGGGCAGCGGGTCGGCGGTGATCGACGGCGTGACCAGCGACAGCGCTGTTGATGACCTCGAGCCCTTCAACAGCGACTGGATGCGCAAGTACCGCGGCCACTGCCAGCTAGTCCTCAAGCCTGGATCGACCGACGATGTCAGCAAGATTCTCAAGTACTGCAACGAGAACATACTGGCTGTCGTCCCCCAGGGCGGCAACACCGGCCTCGTTGGTGGCTCAGTCCCTGTCTTTGACGAGATCGTCATCAACATGAGCCGCATGAACCAGATCATCAATTTTGATGAGGTTGGCGGCACTCTGGTTGTCGACGCCGGCTGCATCCTTGAGGTTGCCGACCAGTTCCTGGCCAGCAAAGGCTACATCTTTCCCCTGGATCTCGGCGCTAAGGGGTCGTGCCAGATTGGAGGCAACCTGTCTACCAACGCTGGGGGACTTCGTCTCCTCCGCTACGGCAGTCTTCACGGCAGTGTGCTCGGCATCGAGGCCGTCCTCCCTGATGG